>VZSC01005043.1:0-91198 GCA_013398225.1 Steatornis caripensis
TGACCCTGCCCGTGGCTCAGATCCAGACAACCTCTTTTGAAGGTGTTATGGATTCATCGTCTGGGAAAGAGAAGGAGATGGGTAAAGCTAAAAGTTCTCTATTCCGAATGCCTAAGGTTTCCCTTTCTAAATATTCTAAACCTCAGGGAGAGTGTAAGTATGAAGCTGAAGTTTCTGTGTCAGAAAATATTTGTTATTCTGTAACAGAGGAAACCCCTGCTGTTCTTTCAGGCAATGTCGGATCTAAACTTCTTCCTGATAATAAGAGTGATAATTTTTCTAAAAGTTCTAAATTCAGAATTCCTAATTTGGGTTTCTCTAAAGTTGATATTAGTTCCTCTAGAACTGAACAGGATTCCCCTTTACCAAGGGCTGATATTACTCTTACTAAATATCAGATGAATCTGGAAGAATCTGAATCAACAATGTCATCTTTTTTTGATGAGAATGTTTCAGTATCAGATTTTGCAATTTTAAATGAAGATCATCCTTTGGAGGAAGGAAGTCTGATCCCAGGAGGGAAAATACCACATGCTGAAGTATCTGTGGCTGAAGCAGAATTTACAGTTAAAATTCCTAAATTCCGAAAACCAAAATTTGGAATTTCTCGGTCTAAGGGAAAACCTTCAGAAAGTGATGTTCTTTTGAAACTGGAATCCGAAAGTTCCAAGGGAATGTTAACATCTATTATGCCTGATACTGATATTGAAAAAACAACTCAGATCCCTGATGACAACATAGGTGTTAAGATGCTCAAGCCTTCACCTGAAGTTGTTCTGGATGCACCAAAACTGGGTGTCAGTCTCTCATCAGTGGAAGTTACCATGCCAAAATTAGAAGTGGAAATCCATGGCCCAGATTTAGAGTGCAAGGGGGAACATGAAGTATTCTCAGGAGAGAAGGACACTGAGGAGAAAGAAAACAATTTTAAAACATCAAAACTCCAACTGCTGTCATTTAGTTGGTCGCCAAAGAAAGAAGCTGTTGTTCCTTCTGAAGCTGAAGGACATCTAGAAGAACCTACTTCGTGTACTTTATCTGGAGACACAGAATCTGAAATAACATTTCCTTCCCCATTCCGTAAAATGAAGGGTCAGAATGTTCAGGTCTCTCTACCCATACCAGAAACTGATGTTTGTGGTCCCAAACAAAAAAAAGAAGCTGTTTCTGTACAGCAGTCTGAGAATGGGAGTAGTGGAGAAGGGGCAGCCATTGGCATAAAAATGCCTAAAGTTACCGTTCCGACTTTGGAATTTTCCAAACTAGAAGTCAAAGCTCCCAAAATAGAGATGGATATTAGCATGCCTATAGGTGAGGTCATACTTCCTACATGTGAAGATGATGACCTAACATTGAAATCAGCTGCCGCTAATGCCATTCTTTCCAACTCAGATATTAAGATAACTGAAGGTTCTCTTGAGTTGAAGAGTCCTGACACAAGTATTGAAAGAACGCCAAGTGAAATTTGTTTGGATGATGTAGAAATAAAAATTGAAGGTCCGGAAGGAAAAACAAAAAAGTCTAAATTCCAAATGCCAAAGTTTGGAATTACACATTCTAAAGGGAAAGGGTCAGAAAAGGAAGTCAGCCAATACAAATCAGAAGTCAAGGGTCCCCAACTGAAAACAACGGTAGAAGTAGCTGACATTGCTGTTGAAACACCACGTTTGGAGGTGGAATGTGGTACAGGAACAGAAACCTACAGCCCTAAAGTAAAAATGACCAAAGCTGACAATAAGGCATCAGAGGCTGGTTTTCACCTCCCATCAACTGACATTTCTGTTCCAAAACGAGATGGTGATGTTCAGGATTCAGATACAGCACTAAAAATCAAAGGGGAAATAAAGCAAGATGGAGATGGAGAAGAGAAAGAAGGACATTTCAAAATGCCAAAATTCAAACTTCCATCCTTCAGTTGGTCACCAAAGAAGGAAGCAAGTGTTAAACCGGATTCTGGAGCAAATTTGGAAGATCATAAACTTGCTATAATGTCAAGCAGAATAGACACAGAAGTGAGAGGAACTGCAACTGATGATGAAGGTACTGGGCCAGACCTTGATCTGGAAATATCTGCAGGAAAAGTTGAACAAAAAAGTCCAATTAAAAAGCCTCAATTTGTCATGCCTAAGATTTCACTCTCCAAGATCAAGGTTCCCAAATCTCAGGCACATTCACCAAAAGTTGAAGTTGATGTCACTATTCCTAAAACAGAAAGAGAGGGTGATGATTCAATACAGATACCTGATATAGAAAGAAGCCATTCCGAAAGGACAGAAGAAGGGGCACAAATAAGCATAAAACTGGCTGATGTTAAGATCCCCCCTCTGGAGTCTTCCAAAATGGAAACTGGAGCCTCCAAAACTGACATAGGAGTCAGCTTAGCAAAGACTGATGCTGCTCTGCCTCCCTCAGAGGGGACTTTTCAACAGGTTGTCCTAAAATTGAGTTCTGCTGATGGAGATACCATTCAAAAAACAGGTATTGAGCTCCCCAAAGGAGAAGTTTCAACTGAACTGAGAAGCCCTGAAATAGTAACAGAAAAATCATCACTTGTGGATGGAAGAAAGATGAAATTGGAAAGTCCTGAAGGGAAGATTAAAATGCCCAAATTCCAGAAACCAAAGTTTGGAATCTCCCTAACCAAAGGGAAAGGCCCACAGACAGAGATCAGCTCTCCAAAAATAGAAGCTGAGCTACCTCAGCTAAAAATGACAAATGAAATTGCTGACATTGCTGTGGGAGTTCCAGCGTTAGACCTTACATCTGATATGTCAGATCCTGGAGTAGGTGTTTATGCTTGTAAGATAAAAACACCCCAAGTTCTGACAGCTGACACCAAAGCTCCAAAGGTAGATGTAAACCCCCAGTCAGTGTCTAAACCAATGACAGAGCGAGTTATTGAGACCCTTGAGGAGAAAGAAAGCAAATTAAAAGAAGAACCTGAAATAAAAGCTGAAGAAGTTCAGACTGAAGAACATCAGAGATGGTTTAAAATGCCAAAATTCAGAATACCTGCATTTGGCAGGACATCCTTAAAGGAAAAAAAAGGTGATGCCAATACTGAAAGAAGTATGAAAAAGACTCAGGCAGACATTCCCTCTGCCAAAGAACAAACTGAAGCAAGTATTCCTGAAAACACCTTCTTACTACCACATGCAGCCACTGAAGTTACTACTGCAAAAGAAGGGGGTTCAAAATTAGGAGATTCTCTGCAGAGTTTTGGTGTTAGCTTGCCAAAGATGGAAGGAGATATTTCATTATCCACAGAAAGAACAGACAGTAGAGTGAATATTCAAAAAACTGAAACTTACGCAGACATAGTTAAGCGGGGTGCCGAAGGACAAAAAACGCATACTTCAGAATTTGCAGTGTCTTCAGCAGAAATACCTAAATCATACATAAGTGCTTCAGAAATTGACAAAGACAACAGTTTAACAAATAGGTTTCCTGTGTGCAGTCTGACTCTTGAAGAACATAAAGTCAGATCACAGGGTATAGAAGTCCCAAAGGTAGAAAGTTCCACTGAATTAGAGACTTCAGGAGCAGGACGTAAACCATCATCAGCCGAAATTACTCTGGATGCAACACAGGAGAAAATAGGTGTTAATCTTCCAAAGGAAGAGAAAGATGTTCAAAATCAGGAGGCAGTAACTGAAAAAGGAATGATAAAGGGTGAGATGAAAATTATAGGAACAGACAGTAAAGGAAGCCAATTAAAAACGCCTAAATGTGAATGGTCTACAACAAAGGGATCAGAAGATGGTGCTTATGTTACAGCTAAACTGGAAGATCCAAAGGTAGAAGTGCCAGGAGCTAAAATGGATGTTAAAATTGCTACAGTTGATCCTGAAATGAAATTTCAAGTGAAAAGTGTTGAAAAGGACATGTCTGCAGCGGTGGAAGTGCAAGTAGAAGACAGAGGAGAAACAAGTAAAATTAAAACATACAAGTTTAAGATTCCAACGTTTGCAGTGTTGCATCCAGAAGTAAAGGATTTTGAAGATTATATCAATTTGCCAAAGTCAGAAGCTGATTCAGTATCTAAAACTGAAATAGGCACAGCAGAAATGCAGTATCAAAAATCAGAGGGATCCATTAGCCTGAAGAGTCCAGCTCTAGATCATACGGAAACATCTGCCAGAATAACAGTGGAAACAGTGGAGAAATCACAAGGTGGCTCAGAAGTAAATATAAAAATTCCCAAACTAAAAATACCAAGATTCTCTTTCAAAGCTCTCCCAATTGAAACTGATGTTTCAGTGTCAAAAATGGTAACAGATCCAAAGGGATCTACTACTGACATTGAAATAGTGCAACTGCAAGCAAGCTCTGTTATCCCTAAAGAAACACCAGAGGCTCTAGAAGGTGGTATTCAAAAAGCCAAAAGCAAAATTCTAACACTGACTGAACCTGACATTAAAACAGCACAGATGACTACTACCATAGAGTCCTCCCTTTCAAATGCAGGGCAAGACATTCATTGGTCATATGTAGATGGCCAAGAAGTGAGTGAGAAAGTAGAACCTGAACATGTTGCTATTGAAAGGTGTGAGATTTACACTACTGAAATACTGAAAGAATCTGGGATTCTATCATCAGAAGTCAAAACTGCTACTTTGGGATTCTCATTGCTCAAGGTGAAGTTGCCTGAATCACATAGCGACTTAGAAGTGCTAGTCCAGCAGCCATCTTCAACGGAAGATGTATCATCAGTGAGCAAACCTAAATATGCTGATGAAAGCTTCAGAGTAGCAGCACAGAGGACTGGCAGTGCTGAGCTTAAACTATCTGACAAACCACACAGTGAGACTGAAGAATCTAGTGGAGAAGTAAGTTTGCCAAAGCTAGAAACATCTGTTGTTGAAGTAAAGCCTTCCATTAAACCTGAAGAGAGTCATCCTGGTAAGTCACCAGAGGGAATAACTGCAGATCCTGTCTCTAAAGATGAGGATGTACCTGAAGCACTAGAAGATGAAGAAAAAGACATAACCAATGAAAAAGAAAAGACTGATAGTAAAAGATCTCCTGCAAGATTCAAATTTTGGCTTCCAAGTATTGGCTTTTCATCTTCTGGTGATGAAACAAGCACAGATGCAAAAACAGAAGTAAAAAAATCAGTTCCAGAAGGTGTGAAACCTGCTGACACATCAGAGAATGATTCTTCTAAGCAAACTGAAAAAACTGGATGGTTTAGATTTCCCAAGCTTGGTTTCACATCTCCTTCCAAAAAGGCTAAGACTGTTGACAAGGAAGACATGAGTCCTGAAGAGGGAAGAATCTCAGATGAAGATAGCCCATCAGATAAACCTGATGTGTTTTTTGATGCACAAGAAAGCTTATCACCTAAAGAAACAACAGAGGGTGAAAATGTTGAAATTGATGGGATCTCATCTAACGTTCCAGTTTCTCGAACTATTGTGACATCTTCAGCAAGAACTGAACTGATCCTGTTGGAGGAAGAAAAAGATAATCAATCTAATATTCTTGGAGATACAGCCAAATGAAGGTTGTCTTTTCTCAACTGTCAATGAAAACAAAATAATCTACATGTACAGAAAAAAATGTTTTGTAGTAACTGAAAATTAAACAAAACTCAAAGCTAGTATTTATGAAAACAGTTGAACAGAATTTACAACATTTACATTTTCAAGTACATGGATGTGCTATACTGTGCACTAATAAAAGTACTGATTTCTTCAAATCTGCCCCAAAGACAACAATTTCTACAGGTACACAGGAGGCCATAGTTTTAGCAAAGTCAGAAAATATACCTGAACCATGAAAGGAAACCATTGAAAGGCTCGGTGATAGCAAAAAGACTTGTTAAATAAGCTTCTCAAAACCAGACTGATTGTGTTTAGGTTATAGATTATTTCCAGAAATGAGTATAAACTAGTACTATGAGAAGTTTACCTGTTTAGATTTTGGACCTTTCTGACCTACTTTTGCTTTCTTATTAAAATATTTTTCTTTATTTCAGCTAAGGTAATACGCATATAACACGAACAATTTACAACGGAAAATAAAAACAAAACACTAGTATAGAGAGACTAATGCTTTACCCTTTCCTCTCTTCTCCTTTTTTGATTATTGTGGTGGGTCATATTTAGCCTTAAAAGAATTTTAAAAAACGCAACAGAATAAATTCAAGACCAAAAAAAACCCCAAACCTAATTCACATTTTTAAGATACCAAAAACCCCCACATGCTGACAAAGAATAATTATTAAAAAATGGATAAATAAATTTTTATGTATATATTTACTGGATAGTTAAATGCACAGAATGATCTGCCACACTGGTGGAATTGCTTCAAAGATTTTCTGGGAAAGGAGATGTATATAATTATTTACTTCTTTGTTTATATTAATGCTTCTCTCAAGTGCACAGTGAAAACCAGAGTGCGTATGTGACAGCCTTCACATATATCATTAAAACACTCTCTGTATTCTTAATTCACAATAAACTCACGATATGAATAATAACTTGAGTAGCTTGAGTTACTGATAGTGCTGTTAGCATGTTCTGATTCCGAAAATCCCAGTTTAAATTTGCAAAAGGTTTGAGTATACCCCACTATCTGCTGAAGTGGCTGCTTAATGACAGCACATTTTCTAAATATGGTGGTAATGGTTACAAACTAATCTGACAATTTTCACTCATTACAATCCCAAGTTTTATAGGTATGCATGTGCAGACGTGCTTTGTTATAGTAGTTTTCTGATCCTGTATTTTCTTTCTCCATATTCTACCTAGTGCATGGAAAGCAGACACAGCCAGACATTTAGAAAGTGGGTTGTAGAGGAAGTGTACTCGGTCGTCTAACCATCTGTAGCTTGAGGTGTTCTGCACTTGTGTATCTTTGCGGCAGGCTTAAATATTCTAAAGAGAACTGCTGGCAGTTATTCTAAAGAGAACTCTACTGATTTCTCAAGAGACTGTTCACGTAAGTGTTAGACATGTACCATTTATTTGGATCATGCAGCATTTCCCTGAAGTTTCCCTAAGTCAAAAAGTAATTGTTCAATAGACCCAAAATTACCACATCAGAGAGCAAGAGCATACACCCGGACTGAGGAAAATGTCTTGATCAAGACAGAAAAATTGAGTCTAGAAAAAGGTAATATATATAATAAAGGACATCCCATTCTAACAATAGTTCACATCTGCCTGCAAAGCTGCCTTCACATAGACTGTTTCTCAGGTAGCGTCCATTTACTTAGGCCCACAAATAGGAATTCACTTAGACAGCACTGAACGTAGGAGTCTGATGCAAAGGTGAAAGAATCAAATCAATCGAAACAGAGCTCTGAGACAGCAATGACCACACAGCAATAAGCACTATGATGTTTTAAAAAGATAAATGAGATAGTTAAGGGAAGACCAGTAGGGAAAAGAAGCAGCAATAAAACCTTCCTCCAAATAGGCTACTGTTATCTTTGGGAAAGGGGAAGGTTAGCGAAAAAACAATCATCAGGTTAACAAGGTACTACCCAAGCGTCTGACCGCAGGAATAGCCAAGAACAGAGCTCAAAACGGTGCGAGGAGCACAGACACAAACCTGCAGAACACAGACATTTTTACTTAGTTTGAGATGCTGACGTTGTTCTTTTAACGGCGGTAGGTTTCCTTGATTACTGCTACTTATTTTTTAACATCTGAAAAAGTGGGTTGTTCAGCTAAACATCTACGTACAGTCTCCAGCCAAACAAACCTACAACTGTGATTTGACATGCAAAAGAAGGTATAAATGCACTAAAAGAAAGACACTCCCAACCGGTCATTTCTTGCATTGTTAAGACATTAATACATCCCTATTGGTTGGCTATTTTGTTGTTTTATTTGAAGCAGGACCTCTCATATATCCCAAAGGCAAGACAGCCAAAACTAATCCTGAATGACATAATACATACGAAGAAGGACACAACAGAACAGAACAGAATAGGGCTGACCAATTGTTAGAGCATGCTATTAAAGGCATTGCTCAAATGCCTCTCAAACACTGAAAGGCCTGGGGCATTGACCACCTCTCAAGGCAGCCTGTTCCAGTGTTTGACCACCCTCTCAGTAAAGAAATCCCTCCTAATGTCAAGTGTGAACCTCCCCTAATGCAGCTTTGAACCATTCCCACGCATCCCATCACTGGATACCATGAAGAAGAAAACAGCACCTCCCTCTCCACTTCCCCTCTTCAGGAAGCTGTGGAGAGCAGAAGTCCAGCAGTCAGTGCCTGTGACAGAATAGCTATCTGCCAGAGACTGTGGAGATATTCATGACTGTCAAAAAATTAAGTGTACTCTGATGTAGCACAAATGGTAGATGAAAAGTTTTTTCAGTGCCTGGATGAAGGCAACAAAGGTAAGATTTACCCAGAACAACTGGGAAAGGAAAATCCTGGGTAATGGGAGAAAAAATTGAAAACAGGTAATGCTAAAGCTTTTGGAAGAAGCTTGTGTCTAATGTGTGAAACCAGGTGACTTTTGTAGTCCTGTCAGAACTCATAAACCTATGGAGTCAGCTAGGTTCTGTCTTGCTGTCATCTGCACTGCTGTCAGCAGAGCTGTAGCCGCAAGGCACTGCACCAAACCAAGCACTCTCTGAAATGAGACTGATGGTAGAGCAGTGCAGCAGCTCAGCATGAAATTCTCTCAGGAAAAGCAGAGCTGGTTCACTTGTGTTGCCCTCCATCATAACACCGGCACATGAGATGAGCTGACTAGAGGAGAGTATCCATGCTCAGGACTCAAAGCAGCAAGTTTTTCTAGCCCTGAACAAGCCAATACTGAGAAACATCTGAACTGTGTGCAACCAGGGTTCAGCTGAGCTCCATCCAAGGATAATAAATAGATGCTAATGAATACAACTGGAGGCCCCAGCTTACATTTGGTACAGCTTTAAACTTGAAAAAAATCACAATCTATATTAAAAATACAAGCAACAGTTGGGTGGACAAGGACTACTATTAACCCCGTTTCATAACTGAGAAAGTACCAAGAGATTCAAATCCTGCTTATAATTTACACTATATTCTACCTTTGTAATAGCAAACAAGTAAATGAGAATCAAGCTACAAAGGGGCCTGAAAAGTCTCACAAGAAACCGGGGAAATAATCTCAAGTTCATCATCTTAATCGTAAACCCCTCCTTCATATGCAGAGGAAAAACAACACAGGTGATTCTAGTAAAGAAAATAAAAGAACAGTCTCATAGGTGTCAATTTTTCCTTTATAAACTGAACCTTACCCCAAACAAGTCTTATATTACCAGAAGACAAGTCTCCTAGCTTGCCCAGAAACTCTGTCCCACTGAACGCCTTTTCCAGCACTGCAGACTTGAGCTCACAAGCAGTTTTCTTATTCCTGCAATATGTAGCCCCCACAACCAGGGAAAACATAGCTTCGAGTGCCATCTAGAGGAGCGCACTCCTCTGTAGAAAACACTTTTGTTAACGGTTAAAGATGTAACTTCTCAAAAAGATTTTCAGACTGACCCACCGTTCACATGTGCTCATTGAACCGGGAAAAATCTGTCCGACGTCGTTCTTGCATGCAAGTATTAATACAGCGTGTGGTCAGATGTATTTGTTGGTAGAGGGTAATAAACTCATGAAATGGAGCTAGTGAAAACCAGCCGGGGAGATTCTACGTTGCCAGAAATTTTAATTAGTGAATGGAAATCTCAAAATATTAAGCAGCCTCTAGAAAGGAAACAGGGGAGGAGAGCAATAAAAGCACCCGCATCTTCCTCAATACGTTTGCACCTATGTGAATACTCACAAAATTTCAGTGTTACCTGTAAATGTGACTACACATCTTAAAAACCTGCCGTAGTAACAAAAAGCACTGATTTGTACCGATGGATAAAACAATCCAAGGAATCTTAGCAGTGTCTGGAAGAGACAGCTAAGGAGCAGCCTGGAAACCAAAAAAAGGTAAATCTCCAAAAGACCTCATGAGGATGGGGTCTAATTTGTATGGAGTTTTGTGTGTGTTCACAAAGATGTAAACCAGTCCACACACAGACGATCACAGCAGGTCCCTTTGTCCTTCTCAGCACAGGGCAGGGATTCAAAGGCACAAAAACGCTTCCTCTGGAGGATGGGGAGGTGGGACCGTGATGGGGAAGCCTCTACTCCCACTACCCAGGGCTGCGTCTGCGGCAAGAGAGAGGGCCTCAGAGCCAAAATGCAACTGAATGGAGCCCTGCCACGACGGGAGTGAAGCCACGAGCTGCCACCCACCTTTCGAGGCTGGAGAGGTCCGTTGCGCTTTCACAGCTCGGAGATGGAGTGCCAGGACAGGGGGTTTGCCCCACACTTCTGTGGAGCCGTGGTCTGGGCTTTTGCCTTGCACAAAATCACTTGCCAAAAACTTTACTTTGCAACTCCATTTCCAGGGTCAGGCAAAGGTTCTTGGCACTGGCGAGGGTCATGGAGTCCCAGCCCGGTGTCACTCACACCCCTCCACACCTGCTTTCCTTTACTGTCACTTCTGAGAGTCACCCAGGGCAGAGTCGCCACGCAGTGGTGGATATGGACATAAGGCACCAGTTGGCTCAGGTTTATGGTCCCTATGTGATTGCAGAAGAAAAGGCAGTCTGGAGACACAACACCGGTCAAGGCCAGCACCAGGACAGCCCTAAAAGAGCAGGGAGGCTCTCCAAGCACTGCCCACACTGCAGGTGGGACTCACGCAGCAGCTTCGTCCCGCTCCCCCCATCCTATTTGCTGCGTGAGGCCAATGCACAGACACCCGAACCTGCCCAGACACACAGGAGTCCTGGGAAGCTGAGCTGGAAGTTGGCCCCGAGATTTAAATCCCAGGCACTTAACTCTGGCGACTAGTCTCAACACTTAAATACAAGCATTTCCTTGTACCTCTAATTTCTAAATAATTTTAAAAATCTGCCCTTGCTGCTGTAGTTGATTACTCGCATGGCTCAAATCTTAAAGTGGCCAGGAGTTTATTAAAAAATGCTTAAACACATGTAAGCAACCACTGTTAATGGAACATTAAGCATGAGACATATAGCTTTCTAAGATAAAACATATAGCTTCCTAGGATAAAATAGCACAGGAATAATGATCTGTATCTCTAATGTATTAAGATCTGGTTGCATCTTTCATGTTTGCTTTAATACCAGACAGCCTGTCGTATAAGACTACATGCATTTCTTTAAGTATGGGATGAGGTAATCACACAAAACTGGAAATGTCACATGCTAATGATTTCACAGGTAGAGTCAATTATGAGAAGTTCTCGCATCAAATAGCGTGGACACCACGAGGAAGTGGTTTCTCTAACAAAGACATAAGGAGGAAAGCTCCTTGTTTTGCATGTGGAGCAAGATTAAAATATTGGGTTTGTTTCTATTTTAGTTGTATATTTCAATTCACTTCAGAGTCTGCTCCTCCAGTTACAGTCTTTCTGTCCTTGCACATCTTCCAGATTCACTGCGTATTTGGAATTCCAGTCTCGCTCAAAAAGGTTTCTTAATTGTTCCTGGATAGGCAGTTGCCTTCTTTGTAGGTTGGTCGAATTCTGTTTGATAATTAGTCCCACACCAGCTGTACTAACGAAGTAATCTTCTGACCAATTGGAAGTCCCTATGCAATGGAAAAGTAGCTCATTAGAAAACATTCATTTCCAGTGTTCTGTTTGATCTCCGTACTTGTTAAGTCCACATTGCCTGGCTTTGTTGATTTGCTGTACAACTGCAAATCTCATTAGGACCAATGGAGCAGCAAAAATCAGGTCACCTCCTTCTTATTCCACGCCTCAGGTTTCAAAAAGTCAGTGTTAACTGCAACCCTGAAGCTTCATAACACTGATTCCTTACAGCCTGTGGCAGAAATGCAGAAATCTACTCATTATAAATAAGTGAATAGAGTGCAACATTTGGGTATTAAGAGGAGTAAAAGCCAGTGTTTGATATAGGTTTCTGTGTTTAAAGGAAAAAAAATCCTTAATGGACTTAATTCTCTTTACTTGTTAAAGGAAAACAAGAGCAGAAACTGGACCCGTGATCAATAAATCCTCAGGGGCTGTTCTGAGCTCAGCATGCAACGCCCCCTTTTAAACCAGGCAAGGCTGGGAATCCAGCTGTAGACATTGTTTAGGCCTCCCTCCAAAGCTACCACCATTCAGAAAATCAAACTCTGTGAAAAAATACACATTTTATTACCTAGCACTTCTCCTGGTATCCGCCTTAGCCAGAAAAATCTACTGTCAATTCCAGAAGGTGCTTAGGCATGAAAACAAATTATCAGCATATCTGTCTTCAAAAGACAACTCAGAAAGAAACAAATTCTATTAAAGGCAACTGGAGCTGCAAGTCCTCAGCCCGTTAGAAGATCAGGCTATTTGCTGGTTTGCATTCCTTGGAAGACGAGCTGACTGAAATGATAGAGCCCTTTCACATTCCCTTTTTTGAGGGATCCTAATAAAAGGGTGAAAAATAAACACCATTCTGACTTTCAGGAATTGAGCAGCAATTGACATTACTGTTTTCTCATTTCCTTTCCTAGAGTTCTGTTCGACAAACAGTGCGTGGAATTAATTCCTCCCAGCAATTTCTTTTTATTAAAGCACGATAATGTTATATACTAGAGCATCAGCTAATCACTGCATCGTTCTGAGCACACAGTCTGTGAAATTCCTGCTGTGCTTGTGACAGGCTGTGCACTCAGACTTGTCACGCTCTCTTCTTAATGGTTCACAATCACATGAAATAATCTCTTACCAAACTTGACCTATGTTATCGCCTCCCCTTCACATCTCTACTTCTTTACACAGGGCAGACATTCTGATGAAGCCATATACTTTGATACGTTTATCTGCTTTACACGGCAAAATGAGGTCTTTTTTGATATTGCAGCCCATCCTATCTCAGTCTCGCTCCTATAGATCTGAAGATACTCTAAGTGTTTGGAATAATGGAGTACATACCAATATAGGCTACTTTATCAGTGACCATATATTTGTTGTGATTCACTCTCCCATGAGGAATATTTGTGTGATTCAGGACTGGAACAATGAAGAGTTTCTGGAGGGAGAGAAATTAAAAACATGAATAGAAACACCAGAGTGAGGAACAGACCCAATAATTGGACAACGCAGATTTTCTATATTTTCAAAGAATAAAATGGTATAGAAATAACAGAAGAGAATATACCACACAGTCATTAAATGTACCATAAAAGAGATTTTACTCTTATCCAAGAAAACTAACAAATAGTACTTCTGCTATACATAAAATTGGATAAGCAATTGAGATCAGATAAGGATAATGTTTGCTTCACAATGTTCCATTAGTGGCACAGCTATTATCATTACAGGGCAGACAATTAAATGCAGTTTTAGGCAGCTGTTTAATAGATCTGCATTAACCACTGATTGCTGCTCTTATTTTGTGCTAGAATGGGCTGATCACAGACACAAGGGGTACTGTAGACAACAGTAAAGCCTAACTTTTTGTGTTAACTCTAGCTAAAATCTACTTTTCCATTCCTTTTTTTTCCCCTTTTGGTAAAAACCATTCCTCCTTGCTTATATTACTTCTTTCTGTCCGGGTAACTGCATCGTGTTGGGAGCTTCCACACCATCCCCTCCTCACTTGATGCATTCCAGCCTAGTGCCTGTGGCCTGTGTGTAATATTTGGTGTTCAAAAATAGGTCCAATAGTATAGGCGGTCACAGAGCTCTCGACTGTAAAGAAGTGATAGCAATTAGACCCATTTAAGATACTCCATAGAGGAAACGGTCTGTGAGAAGAGGACTAAGTTGTCACGTAAACTGTTACTGTCATGGTGCTCAGCAAAAGTGACTGCCTGGATAATGTCGCAAGTGCTGCAGCTAGGCACATCCCTTGGTACCACTAGTAGCCTGCAATAGCTGCTTCCTCAAAGGTTATCTCTTGGGACTTATTTTCTCAAGGACCTGAAACGGTCACTGCAACAATGGAAACAATCTGCTTCTCTAAAACCTTGCACTTGCACACAGGACTGGCAGCTTAGACCCAAGAGTAAGTGTGGGACCCATATCCTCAAGCTGTCTTTCCAAAATCAGTTTTCTTATCATACCACGCCGACACTGATGTGGGCACGTGGGTTGTTGAGAGCACGCAGGGACCTCAGATAGTAGAGCATGGCTGGGTCAGAGCGGGTCCAGCAGCTGACCAGAAGCCGGATTTGCACTCTGTAGTTGAAAGCCGCACGTCTCAGAGCGTTGTCAATGGCTGGCCAATATCTAGAGAAAAGTGGGTGGGTGGAAAGATGAGCATTTTTGAAACAGCTCAGTAGAAAGCTGTGACAATAAACTGAGAATACAAGTGACGCCATGCACAGATGGTATCTCTGATGTCTAATAAGAGGAACACTTGTGCCTTCACCGGAGGTACAAATAAGATTTCTGCTTTCTACCCAACCAGTTCATTTCCCAGTGTGTTTTGAGACCTCCGATCTCTGCCAAATTGGGTTGCAATCGATGAAGAAGTTTAAAACTGAGTATAGTGCAAGTACACACATACACAGCATGGTGCCATCATGCACGTTTCCTTAGGAAACTAAAAATAACAACAGCAACTCCAATGTAAATCCAGATCATACAGCATGAAGTAAAAAAGAACAGTGCAAAGCCCAGGGGAAAACCTAAGAGCCATTTTGCAGAATACACCCATTTCAGGATCCTGGAGATTGTTTCTAGTGTCCACAGTGGTCCTGTGCCATCAGCCAGAGCGGACAGGCTCTATCCCTTCCCATCCCTCCCTGCCCTCTTCAGTATGCCTTGTGCCCCCGAGGTAGCACACACAGCTGTGCTCTTGGGAAGATGGGGCTGTCTATTTTCCTGACACTTGTGCTGGCAGTAGCTTAGGGGAAAATGTTGAGCATCCTTCACCCAACTACACAACACTAAGAGCTGGACCATGTACACCCCAGGACTAGTAATTCCAAACAGTCAGGTAGCACTTTCATTCTGTAGATCCTATCAAGTGCTGCATGGAGGAAGACAAGTATCTGTAGTACAGATTGGATACAGAGAGAGGTCTGGCAATTGCTCACAGTCCCATGAGCAATGATGAATTAATTTGCCTAACTTATTCCTTTGGTCTTATGTACAAAGGCGTCAATCATCTAATCCTTCCTCGCACATTGTCCTATTGCGATCAACAAACTGGCCGTGTGCTTTCAGGCTCAGGCTGACCTGTAGATCCTGAAAAACTAGGAAAAACATGCTATTTAGAAACGCTGGTTTTTGAACAGTTTCAATTTTTTAAATATATCAGTTTCTACTTATTAACACTCTGGCATTAAGACAGCAGCTTTGTTCCCTCTGCCTCAGCTGCTGGAGGAACCTAACCTGAACTAATCAGCCTCAATTCATTGCACTACAGCTGGTTGCTGTGGAGATAGCCCGAGGCCCGTGCCACTTTCCCTAGGCCTTTCAAACTCTTGCTTGCATCTGATCAGGCCCTAGATGTCACAAATGGTGGATTAAGCCTTCAGATGAAGAATGAGGAGTATTAACACACTCATTCCTAAGGGGGAAAAGACACTTTCTGTGAACCTATTCTTAGCTAAAAGCAGGAGATGAGAAACCCAGATATTCAACTGTACAACACAGAAACTAAGCTACTTGATTTATAAAAAATATCCTCCAAGTGGAAGCTAGTCTTTGAGATTTTGTTTCAAGGACAGTGGAGTTATCTGTGTCTACCTATTATCCTCACCCTTCCTGCTAACACACACATGCCCAGCTGAACAACAGAGGCTTTGCACGATCACGCCAGAGGACATGATGCATGGTATAATGCTGGCTGAATGGCAACCTAGAGCTCTCCCTATTCTTTACAAGCCACATAGTCCATAATTATTTTTCTTGGACATCTTTCTCAGTCAGATTATTTAGATGATTGGAAAACTCAGAAATGTTATAAGTAGATAATACTCAGAGCACTTGGTTGCATGTAAACACGCTAATTCAAGCATATCTAAGAGGACTTGGAATCTTAGTGCCCCATGACTGACTGACTAACTTTCTCTGTTACTCAAGTTTGAGTTGATGTGCAGAGTCTGCATAATTCTGCTGCAACCTTGGGCAGCCCACTGGCACCGTGGCAGTGGTCCGCCACACACAGATCACTCCAGATCACCACTAGCACCTTCTCTTTGAGAGCTGCTGCTGCATGCACCCAGCATGCTTCAGGAACTTGGGTGCCCTTGGATGGAATTACAAAAACAGGAAAATAAAAGCCCAGAAGTTTCTTTCAGAGACTGTTTCAGCTACCATTGCAGAGGCCGGCAAGGACAACTAAGAAATGTACTCTCAACTATGGGTCAAGTATATCAAGCAGCAGAGCCAGAAGTGAAGTGTCTTCAGAAGTAAAGAACAGAAAGGGAGAAACGGGAGTAGAAGAGAGGAGAAAAGCAATATTTTCTCTGGAAAGTCTGATGTCAGATAAATTTCTGCTGTTCCCATTCCTCTCTCTATTCATAAAGCTGGTCTGTTGATATTTTGGATAGAGCTGTACCTGACTGTCCCTAGTCTGGCACTTCACAGTTTTCTGGCTCTGTGAAGGGCACAGGAGGCTGCTCCAACACACTAGTGAAGCGCATCAGCAGTATCGGATACCATCCTTCCTTCCAGTATCATCAGTATTTGCACAGTCCGCGAGGCAGTCGCGAACGAAGAGCAAAGCCTCAGTTCTCTCCACTCGGAATATTTTCATTGTAACAGAGGGGGGGAACAGTAAATTTTTCTTTTAAAAAGTGCAGTCAACTGATTCTCTCAGAATTACATTTGTACCTTTCTGGATGAACGAAACGGCTGGTAGGGAAATATTCCATAACAGAAACATAGACAAATTCCTGTGCCTCACTGATAGTACTGATTATAGCAAAGAGATCGTGGGTGCGACCTTCCGGACAAAACGCTGGAGGAGAAGCCTGTAAAGAAAAAACACGCAGGTCAGTTATTTCATCCTTTAGCACAAAGCATTTGAGGTGGACCACTGTCAGTCCTCATGCCTTCCATGTCCTGATGGGTCAGGTACTTCTTGATATATTGAGCCCACAAGTGATTAAAGGAGACCTACACCCCGTCCTTGCCATACTACCTAACAGCCCAAGTTGGGTCGACCCATTTTCCTTGAGTAGTTTCAGAAACACCTGATGAATCAATTATTATCTGGCTGGAGCACAAGTAACTGAGGACTGCTAAAGAAACTTTTCTGGCCAATGCTTAAACATAATTTAGAGTCTATCTTGTTATTTTTAAACATACTTACAGAAAAATAGGCTTTTGTCAAGATTCCATTAAATTCTACTTCCAGAGGCCGGTGCTTGTTAATGTGGGTAGAATAATTGAGAGGCCAAGGGAATGGGACAGTAGCATTAGCGTGTCCAAGATCCCAGTAAGTACTAAATGTTTTCCAGAGGTCTTCGGCTAAGCAGCTGCAGTTATATATCACAGCGCCAAACTCTTTCACCTGAAAAGAGAACAAGCTATGTCACAGCCCCAGAAAGAGACACCTCCAGGGTTTTCTTTGCTGTTTCTCCCACTCGGTCAATATTCTACATCATTATCATTTTTTCCATTATATGCTAGAACATGATTTTTTCCCCCAGATTTCTGAATACGTGGCAGACCTTACCTGAGATAAAGATCTCCAGTCCATATTTGCACTACCAATATATATGTGTTTCATGTCGACAATCCAGAATTTGCTATGCAACACTCCTCCTGCCAAATGTCCAAAATCAACTTTTTTCACATGAGCCCCTGAAGAAATATAGGGAGGGGAAAAAGAGTTTAGATACAGCATGGAGATGGTAACTTACACTGCTCCCCTGACAGACAGAACATGTTTGCAACTGGTAATAGCTACCAGAATTCACAAGCATTCATTCCTGGGAATACAATAACTTGCAAAAATATACAAAATGTGAACTTCTAGAAAAATCCTTGATGGCATGACAACATACACAGAAATCATGAACTAGTGAATACATAGTGTTTGTCCTGTGAACTCATGTAAGCACCATCCCAGAATAGGCCTTGGAGACCAGTTTCTCTCAGATGCCTTTTTGCATTACTGAAACTCTGAGGACATCACTCAAGTGAGATAATTACCTTTTTCCTCTAAAAGCTTGAGGTCAGTTGAGTTTGTAGCCAAAGTTGGCATACTTGCTGCAACATACACAGAGACATTATCTGCGAGTAATCTCTCAAACCTCTTCAGAATATCTTCACCCTGCATGGCACACTGTCTGTTATTTTTTATATTTTGTTATATTTAGTAAGATATATGCAAGTATAGTGTCACTAACAGATGCTTCCTTTGAAGAACCCAAACACAAGGAAGGTCAGAAATGTCACCTATCTCAGGAGCATTTCAACTAGAGAAAAAAGGTAACAAAGATTCTGATCCAATCTATAACTCAAAGTTTATTTTCTATCGTTTGATGCTATTAGATATGAGGTTTAAAAGTACAACCACAAACATCCTAGACTTCGAAGAAAAGTGGCCCGATGAAGGACAACTGTTGGATGCTGATGCTCAACAGATACACTGTGTCATTTCTCTCTGAGGATAAAAGTAATAGAGGTTGTCCTACACTGAAGCTATCCCTTTAGCAGAGACAGGGCTCGGCTTTGCATCTGTCACTTTTACTTCTTCTCATGTGGAGGAAATGAGTCAGCTTGCAACACCAGGCCCACCTGGGCAGGAAGACAAGGAGTGCAGTCCCAGAGAGCCCATGAGGACAACGTGGGAGGTGTCCCAGGATGGGGGCAGAGGCTCGTCCCACAGTAATAAACAGGACAGCATCTGGTCAAACAGCACAATTCCAGACACATGACTAAACCCTGTACCTGCCTGGAATAGGGTGGCCTCATCCCTTCTGCTTTCCAGAACAGTCCCCAGTCCATACTGTTCCCCAGACTCTGCTGCAGATTGCCTGGGAGCTTGCCAGCTGTCACAGGCCAAAAGAGTGCCAAGGGGCGATTAAACATGATGGAAGGTCACAAGGTGAGCCTGTGCCATGGCCTCTGTCATTTACTTTTGGTGGCAGAGCCAGAGAGGCCCCACAGGAAGCCTGGCTGGACAGGGTGCTCAGGAGGACAGCCCTGCAAAAGAGAGCGAATGTCCTAAGCTGCTGTCTGAAGGCATGGTCCAGGGACACCTGCAAAATGGGCGAATGCAGACACTGTGTCTGTACGCGGGGGAGAGGCAGCCTCTGACGCAGCCAGAAGTCCAACAGACTTTGCTTCCTGACTCTTCCAGCTAGCCAGTGGGAACTGGCATTTTCACTTGTGTACATGAGATCCTGCAGGCTCTTCAGCCATGCCACTGGCTGCCCCTACCACAGGTTGCCCATCTGCAGGGTAAGCGAGCGTGGTTTTGAGCCTGACCTCCGTGTTGCTCTTAAAACACAGCATAGAAATATTCAGCGACACAAACGGAGCCCAGATGGAGTCTAACTTGGCTGCAGGAGCAAAGCTGGTGTGCTGCTTCACACCAGCAGGGAAAACCTTTCCGGGCTTGCAGGAAGAGTCAAGCAATGTTGCTGGGAGACAGATCACACAGTCAATCTGCCATCTGCCACATGTACGTGAGACATACAACCATAGATGTGCTTGTCACTGATTTTCTTACCTGCTTTGAGGATGAATCATTGACATTGATATCTTTCCCAGTAAGAGACCAATAGTAAGAAGCCACATGAATTCTTTCCTGGGCTATATCAAGGAGTCTTATCCAGGCATGGTACAAGGGTTTGGCTGCAGTGCTGTTTATCTCAAAAGCTAAGTCATAAGGAACATTTTCCACGAGTTCGAAGCTGCAATGGCAATTGTATATCATGAAGCAAGCAACCGTGACCCAAGCAGGAAAACAAGCACCTGTCATGCCATACAGTTGGCCATTTTGGACATCATCCTCAAAAGTAAACATGCTGAGCTGGATAAACAAGCTGCAAGCACTGTGTATCCCCAGTTTTTATAGCTAGGCATATATCGTATATCATCCTCCCAAATCCAGCAGAATGGCTTCTCAGTAACAGTTCTGAAGTTTGAATTTTGCCATCCTAAAGACAAGGAGAAAAGTAACCCTTGGGGGTGGATGTCACTTTGATACCTTCTCCACTCTCTGCCAGGACAAACACCCACTGTCCCCTCCAGCCTCTGAAAGAGGGTGAGCTTGGTGGAGGCTGCTCGGCCCACTGGTCGCTCTGCTGCCTCCCACCAGTGCCACAAGGGGAGGATGGCTGGAGGTGGTGGAGCAGCTACAGAGCTGTGCCGAACATACAAGCATAGGACTCGTAGTGGAGCTGCGATACCGTCCGTGCTTCCCCTCATAACGGGCAAATACTGATGACCCAATGCTTAACCAACACCCCTGCTTTTCCCAAATCGGTGGTATTTTATCACTTATTACACAATGGTAAAAGAGTAAAAGCCATGCTGATATTGTCGGTATTGTAACTGTTTCTGCACCTGGTCATTAGTTCTCCACGTGCCATTGGGCATGGCTTACCTGCAGGAATCACTGGCCCTGATGGTGTCCTCCTCAATTATTGCGGTTCCTGGGAGATCTCTGTAGAGTCCTTCTTCCTCCTCCACCTCTTTGTAAATGCTGACAACTGCTTCTTCTCCCTTTGGATCAACTATACTGTCCACTCTCATGAAGTGAACAGCCATCAGGACAACAAGACCAAGTACCAGAATTGCCCCTAAGATTTGAAACTAGAACAGAATCCAAATAGGAGAAGATTTAAGCGACCACTAAGTCACTGACACACCAGCTAATGGATGACTACCTGTTCCAGGTGAGCAAATCACGATCATTGAATAGTAGTTCTTTCAGCTACCGGCAGAAATTATTCTTAGATAAGTCAGTGAAAGTGAGGACCAGGAGCTACATAGGGGTTGGTTTGTGTGAGGACCTTGACTTCAGTTTTTTTAAAATTTTTTTCTCTGTCAATATATCAAAAACCTGGTTTTCCCCAAACCTGATGATTAGTTCGACATTGATTAGCTTTACTTCAGCACAAGACAAGTGGGTGATCTACAAAATTTCTACCAAAATCAAAACAAGGAAATCTGTAAGACGAGATTAGCTGCGGGATCAGGCCCAGCACTACCATCAAGAGGAAGTTCATGAAGTCAGGGGATAAAATCAGGTCTGAAAATGCCAGAAGCAGAAGGACATTTTGTAGTTTCTGAACATGTTCTGGCTTTGTCTTCTAACTTAAACCTCACTTAAGTGAAACTACACAAATCTCATTTATCCGTATGCCGAGTGAACAGTATTTCCTTGTCGTTCTAGTGTGGTGAGTTAGCTTCATTTCCCTTTTTCTGTACTTCCTATTTTCTTCCTGAATGCAGAACGTAAAAAAGAAACCCAATAGCCTGGCCACCTGGTGTATCTGGATCTGGAGCCCAGGCACTCACATGCTGTAACATACAGCACCAGGCTCTATATGTTGCCCTATATTAAGAGGGAAAAGACAGCCCCCAGTGCAGATCGATTTCCCCCCAGCAATTATTGTGTCTGCTCTAGCTGGCAATTCCTGGGAGCTGGGACCATCCACCACCCATGCAAGCAACGTGTGTTTCAGAGTTGAGCTTTTGAACGTCCAGACAGGAGAACTGAGTCTGGGAGCAGTCCTGAGGCTTTAGCTATAAATGTGAGCTCCCTAACAGGTACATATGAAAACTGCACAGAAACCACTTGCCTCTGAAAGTATCTGTGTGGATAAAGTTACTTACTTGTAATTTATTCTGCTTTTCTCACAATCTAGAGTGCTGCCACCAATTTCAGGCAGTAATCTGAATGAGAAAAACGCTTTTAAACTGACTACCTACTTAAATTTTTGCCCTCTGGTTTGTTCTCCCTCTCACTGGTGGCCAAAGAACTCCCACCAATTTTTAACAGTTCTGCACTTCATCCCATGAACATGTTGGCAAGACTTAAACATGGCACAGGTTTTAGAAGACATTTCTAAGGTGAGAGATCTATTTTGAAGTCACATCTTGGCTGTCACCATGCTGCATACTGTGATGTCCAAGCACTCTGGGCACGCTGAATAAATAAATGCATGCTGTGCTAATGGTACAAGTGAGGCTATTTGTATGAGCAAGGTTTAATGTCCTGAGCCAGGGCTGCAGGATTAGGCTCCACATTACTCCCTCTCGGCAAGGTTTGGTCAGTCTACCAGATAAATCAATGAGGGTTTTGTCACTCACTTGTTTACAAATAAGATCAAAACCTACATGGATTTCTGAAATGGGTAATAAGATCATTCTTCTTAGATCATTCTATGATTCTTAATCTGTTATTTCTTTTCAGAAATGTCAGTGTAATCTCAGCTCTTGTAAGCAAATGTAGTGTATCCCAATAATTACCGTTTTGACGTCTTTTTGATTGTTCACGCTTAATTTCATGTTGGAGGACTCATTAAGCACCAGGGATGTTTTTAATGCTTTTTTCACAATCTGAAAAACAGAAGTGTATGCAAGGGGAAAAATAAAGCTTTATGGCAACATTTGCATAAATCCAGTGACAGACTAAAAAAGCAGGCTACTGGTATTGCTCCACATAGTGCTCTAAGATTTAAGTACGGGTCTGTGCAACATCCTCACTGTGTTGTGGATCTTGAGTGACATTAACAGACTACAAAGTGAGACAGGTCCCTGCAGTTTTTCCCTGGTGCTGTCTACCCACAAAAATCACTGCAGTAATTAATGTGTAAACAACTGCCTCTTCAAGTTATCCTCCAACACCCACTTTAGTCCTGTTGCAAGCTCACACATTTGCCAACAAGCAATAATTAAGTGCAGACGCCATGGGTGATAGCGTACAGCATCAATGCCATCCTGTGTGTGACTGTTGGGCTCCTGCTCTCTTTCTCTGCATGTGAGTTGTCTTCAGTGTTGATGTCTCTTCCAGAAAGGACTCTGTTAAGGGGACGGGGACCAGGCTGAAATATAAACTCCTCCCCCATTGCAACCATGACCTAGAAAATAAGTTAACTTGTTTTTCTCCTCAGAGAGTATTGCTCCAGTCTTGTGTTATCACCAGCAGAGGCAACCGCAAGAGCAAATACCAAAAATATGCCCAAACACACAGCAGAAGGTAGGGCAGGGATTGTTGGCCACTTGCATATTTTGCCTTCTTAGAAGGTCAAACAATTTCACGCATGCCCCACACACGGGTCATGGATCACCCCTGCACTGGCAGAGGTGAATTCACCCCACAGGAGTCAGCTGTCAGTTTTCATGCTCAGAAGCAAGAAACGCGACCTGGGGTATGGCAGATTTCAAACAGAGCTACCAGATTACATCATCACCTGTCCAGGCCCCAAACTATGCTTCCTATCCCTGAGCCACCGGGCATTTGTAGCCTGAAGGATGAACATGCTGTAAGGGTATCAGACACGCAATTGCCCTGTGGGTGGTGACACTCGAGCAAATATAAGGTAGGAAGGATCCTGCCAGGCTTGTCCCATCCATCTTGCCGTATGTTCACAGCTATTGTCACCTGAACTGGATGGGCTCATGGTGTCTGTCATCCCACACCAGGAAGTCAGCATTGCCACACACGTCCACGCTGCGTCCAACTCCTGCCCACTCCACCTTCCTGTTCGGATGCTGTGACTGCATGGAACAGGCTTGAGTTGGATACAGCATGGACGTAGCCCTAAAGGCTTCTTGTGGGACCCAACTCACAAGAACTAGTGGGGCTGAACCAAAGAGGTGGAGGATGTCTTGGGAGACAAGGGAGGTGGATCCGAAATAGTGACTTGGGGAATGCGGAGAGGGATGTGAAAAGAAAGGACCCAAAGTAAAAGAGCAGACAAGGGAGAAAGAGGAAGGTGGAGAGGGAAGGAAAGGTACGAACAGTCATGCTTAAAAGCATGCTAGAGCTGCAGAGATGAAAGCTGTTTCCATTTCAGGGTCTGCTTGGTGTTATTACCAGCTGTACCCAGTACAGCAGTCCTTACTTTCCAAGGCAGTTTTACTCACACTTTTCACTGGCACTTCCTTTTGCTGCCCCTAGATCCAGATGCAAGCTTACACACAAAAATAGTTAAAATACTGGCAGGAAAACACCTGTTCTGCCAGCCCTGGAGAAACTGAGCTGCTGCTAGCTGTGACAGATAGTTGATCATTCCCTGGTGCATACCAGGTCCCCATGCCCCTGAAATCCCAGTTCATGTTTTAAACACAGTACAAAGATGTGATGTCTTACCCTAAAGAGCTTACAGCCCAAGCAGAGAGGGAGGATATAACGCACCACACAGGGAAAGGTATGTGACAGCAGCATACGTCATTCCCCCGCCTTCAGAGAAAGTGGTCAAATGCCAACCCAGGACACTTAGCGGGAACAAAAGGAAGAGAGAGCAAGAGAGAAGATGCTAAGGAGTTTGGTAGGAAACTGAGACAAAGGGATGTTAAAGGTGGAGAAGAAAGACAACTGAAAAACAACAGCAGCCCTTCAGTCTAGGCCGGGAGAGCCCCGCGAGGCTGCAGGTCACGGTCCACAGCTCGCTGCTTTGGCAGTAGCCGTCCCAGCCAGCCAGGCCGTCCGGTAACAAACAGCCCCCTCAGGTGCTTTCTCATCGCAGAACCAGAGCCTGAGAGGTGTTGTCTGGTCCCTCTGGCCCCAAAGCTAAAGTGCGCCCCACCACACATTTGGTGACCCAGGCAGTGTCTTGGTAAGGAACGGCAGCTGTAGGTGCCCTTAGAGCCATGTGGCGGCTTCAGGAGGGGGCTTGTGAGAAACAACTTGTTTCAGTTCTCTTTTTCAGCAACAGATAGAAAATGGCTTCAAAAAGCAGCATTTCTCTTAAAATATAAAAGCGAACAGATCTCATATGTGCCATAATGGAGTAATCTAGCATTTGGTTCAAACAAAGTCCTTCTTGATATTTTTGACTGGTGATGGGTTAGATTCCCGGCTGCTATACAGAAGCCATGAGAACTGCACTAAAATCTACAGTTTAATTTTGAAGAAAGAAAACATCGCAGACTCAACCAGAATTCTTAAGAATAATACCGTAGCTGGTCAGTAATTAACTATGGCTCCCTTGAAGCTTTCAGGGCTTTACTCTCTGCCAATTTCAATGACTAAAGTTCATCCAAGAGCAATAAATACAAGCACTACTTTGCATTGCTTCACAGATGGGAACACAAGCTAATACCACAATCTGCTGAGTACACACAGGAGACTGTTGTTTATAACATTAAGGCTGCTTTCTCCCTGCCCCCAAAATAATTTCTGGTACTTCTTTTCTCCATCAGCACCAAACTGTTTCAGATTTTGGATTCCAAACACAAGGACAAGGTTTTTCACTATACAAATACCTCCCCCAAAGCTGTTTGAAGCTCCTCAGACGAACATAGTGCATCCATCTCTCCATGACCACACTCCAGCACTCTCAAGATGATGGCAAGTGTACTTACCATCACGGAAGACCTCCTCCTGTGTGGATGACCTACTGCAGTCTGATGTTACTCCCAACTCTACTTACAAGAGGCCGTGCACAAACTTTTCACCAGCAGATTTGTTTCGGGTTCTTCTGGTTTTTTTCCTCCTCCTGCTGCAGATCACTTCCTCTTAAACACTGAGTTTCACAATATGCTCTAGCATTTAGAGTCCCAAGTTATTATCTAGCTGTTGCGATCCAGTTCTTAGGCTCCAGGTCCTGATATCCACCCACAGGGCATAACTTTCTGGATGCCTGACTTGGTTCAAACTGTTGAACGGCCAAGTTCCTACTGCCCTCAGCGGTGTAAGATGAGAGCCCAGATCAACACTAGAAGACACTGGTTGAAAGGACTGCTCAGCTTTGGTGCAGTTTGCATCCCAGACATGGCAGTACTATCACTGCTTCCTTTCTTAACCCACCAGAAGCTTCACTTTAAACAGACAGCCAACCCCTCCAAAACGACCTCCCTACCCAGTTCCTCTTGCAAGAACTCTCCTGCCCGATCTTCCTTGGGCGAACATAAGGGAGCAAACTAGCACCTTTAAAATAATACAGCTCTTGTGTTAAATGGTATTTGGAATTTGCAGTGACCTTGTTGAGGGAGAAGGTTACATGCAATGTTGAGTTTGAGGCAGCTTCTAAGAAATGGTGTCTTCCATTTCTACCTAGGGAAGCCTGCTGTAGGGGGGAAACAATGGAGAGACAGCTGAGGACTAACAAGGATCACGAGGTTTTATCATACCTTGTATTAAGCTGATGGAGATGGAAGAGCTAAGAGGTGCAGGGGATAGGTCAGGTACGGCACAAAGAGGTCTTTCTCTGGGAACCTGACGGTATCATGAATCGTCTGCTTCCCCTGGGACCAAAACACAAGCACTAACTCAAAGAAACCAAAAGTGAGAGAAAAGAAGATGGTGGAGCAGATATGACGCTTGTCTGACCAGCCAGCTCTCTCCTGAATTTACTGCCGTGCACACATCACCTGTTACTGGGGCCATCCCAAACCTCTACTAAAACAGGGCTTAAAAACAAGGCAAAGGCGACCGCCATGCCTTTAGACTCGGGTTACCAGAAAGCTGAAGGCAGGATCCTGCTTGGCCAACGCTTGATCTGCAGTCAGGGAAAAGAGGCAACTCCAGTGAGCCACCATGCTAAAGGTCCACCTCGCCTCTGGGAAGGATCCCTGTCCCTCTGCTGACTTCAGAGGCTGAGCATCCAATCTAAGTATTTCAGTTAAGTGCCTCAGATTCAAGTCAGCGTGTGTGCTGTAGATGTCAGCAAGCTTAGCAATGAGCCACCTTGCTCTGCTTACGTGCAGGACTGAAATCCTGGCGTGAACTATGCCCACATAAATCACAAGAGCTCCCACTGACTTTAGTGAGTCCAGGATCGTACCACAAAAGCAGCAGCACATGTGTACGAAGCTGAAGACTTATCATTTATTGCTCCAATATCACCAGTTTAGTTCAAACTGGAAGAGGCTGGGTTATACCAGGTGGAAGAGCAGCTTCCAGAAAAAGGATCCGTATTTCTCCTCCTCGGCACTCTCTAACCACTTACAGCTCTGATTAATCTCACCGCCCTCCTCCTCTCCAGCTTGCAAAAGCCTGGTTTCCTTCCGCTTATCTGATCTCGCATACCAGCCCAACATCAATTATGCATTTCTGATCTTACTAGCAGCATTGTAGCTTTGGGAGTTTAAGGATGGGGGAGAGAATTAAGGATTTTGGAGAGAATATGATTTATTTGACCAATAATGCAACTGGAGAGAGGAAAGAAAAAAAAAAAAAAGACTTGCAAGTTTCAGGGCAAACAAGCAATCTTTTTATTTCTCCTCTTCCCTCTCCCTCAGACAAGGCTCCTTCTACCAGTTGCTCTGATGACTTGCCACCATCCCACACACACAGTAAATACATCTCTCACCGTACGGCTGGATGCCACTCTGTGGCTCATGTACTCCCTCTAAAAAGCATGCTTGGACTCCAGTTTGTTAGGAGGGTGCATTCAAAGATACAGTGAAAGATCTTTTAATGCCTGTGTGGGAGGTTCGCTAAGAAGAAACTGCCAGTTTAACACATGCTCATCTCCGAGAGCTAAAAATAGAAACGTTGCTACTGCTGCAGAGATTACTACAAAACTACACTTCCCATTTCACGAGGACTAGGCGGCTGGGCTCTAAACACCAACAGCCGACAGCAGGATGGGAGGCAGGAACAGCCAGGGCCCTTACACTTGTCAAGAAAAATGCTCTATTTATACTTTGTGCCAAAAGGTTGTATAGTCAAACGAGCTGGGGAGGGTGGGGGGGGAGAAGTCGTTTCAGGTCAGAATTGGGAAGTGATTCAGCTGATAAGCCTAGAGAAAATTTCAAAGGCTAAAGAAAATTGTGATTCTTTGGAAATATTTTTAAAGATTTACTCAATTTCCACATTAAAAAAATAAATCAATAAATACACCAAATTATCTAACTTTAGACTTGAAATACTTAACACAAAACATTTAACACTTATCTGGAATCACTTTGTTCAATCTAAAATTCAATGCTAGTCGGCTGTATTTTGTTTGGGGAAAAAAAATTCCAATTAAAAAATCAACAACAGCGATTTGCATAACTGACGATTGCTCTTTCAGAGAGTCCTTTGCTGTCTCAGTCTTGTCACTCCTCTTGTGTGGCACTCGCCCTCCAGTTGCACTTAGGAAAGATGATCTACAAGTATTAGGAGAAGCTTCGGAACGTGCTGTCTGCCTTGAATGTATCTGGCTTTGTGTTACAAAAACTGCACTTCTCCCGTCGGATTTGAAAAGTACCTGGCAACCCTGGAAACCACTGACCCAACACAACCACTATCCGCACACCCTCCTCAAGGGGAAAGAACGTTTTTCTTGCTTACAGAGGTTGCTTTGCCTGTGCTGAAGGCGTGTTACAGGCTGTGTTACAACCCATCCTCTTCGAGCCTGCCCAGCTACCAGCGGCTGCGAGGCAGAACCGTTCCCTGGGAGAAACGTACCACCCGAAAGAGCGGCCTGCTGCCTGTGGTTACTGCTGTGCTAAAGCCACAGCTCCTCTTGCTGAAACCGAATTTCNGTGTTACGGGCTGTGTTACAACCCATCCTCTTCGAGCCTGCCCAGCTACCAGCGGCTGCGAGGCAGAACCGTTCCCTGGGAGAAACGTACCACCCGAAAGAGCGGCCTGCTGCCTGTGGTTACTGCTGTGCTAAAGCCACAGCTCCTCTTGCTGAAACCGAATTTCACCCATGCCTCGGAATCTTTCCTTGTCTAACAAAGCGTCCCAGGTGCCAGGTGGATGCCATATTTTGGGTTTGTAATTTTTTTTCCTTCCTATGGTGCCCGTGAGTGGGACGTTGAGAGAGGCAGAAGCATTACTGGCTGAACAAGCGTTTTCCGGCACCAGTTTTTTTGGTAAGTCCAGTATTTTCAGTAATTTCTGTTCAGAGGAGGAAAAAAAAGCTTAATGGGGGTAGAGTCCTAGTGAGTACTATCCTCTTCCCTTCATTTTTTCAGCTTCCTTTGATTAACCCACATCACTCAGACTGCCTAAGCAGTCGATGCATTAAAATAAAACACTTTCCCTCACACCAAGCACACTCCTGTGCCCAGGTGCTCCAAGTCTCTGCCAGGCTGCAGCCAAATGGTTGTACCTCTCCTGACGAAAGCAGCACCCTCCACAGCCAAACCCTCCACTGCTGCCTCCTGCCAAGCCTGCCCCACCAGAAAAAGCTGAGACCAGCAGGGCTTTGCTCTTGAACAGTCCACAAAGGCCCTTGTTGAAAAAGGCACGGTCCTCCCACACCATCACATGGGTAGGACCCCATAGATGCAGGTCGATTTGCAGATTTTCGCACGGCATCAAAAAACGAGAACCTGTCTCTGCGACAACTTAAAAGTTTTGCTCTAAGGAAGGATCCTGCAAACCCTGCTCACGGCAACACTTTCTGGTGTTCCCTTCTACACACACGTGGAAAGCCAGGCTCCATTTCCCAAAGCAGATGAGGACATTCAAGAGCCAGGCAGGATTGCAGCTGAACACTCAGCAGGAAGATGCACAGAGGAGATCAGTACTTTTGCCATCTATCCTTTATTTTTAAATTCTGCCAGATAGCAGCTTTCATTATGGTGCAAATAGTTCTGGCCACAGTTCCACTACCTCTTATGTTTATTCAGTCAGACTGTTAAAAAATTAATGAAGTAGATGCGCTATTGATTTCAAAAGGGCACTTTGCATAGCATCCCAAATCAAATGCCACTCGGTACTGCTGGGGAAGCCTGTGGAGAGGCAATACAGTTAAGCGCGTAACCCAGCCCTGGCAAAAAGCCTTCTCTGCAGACACAGCATACACAAACTAAGTTTAAGAAAGGTTTTTAAGATATGCAGAAGAATTTCTTTCCCTTTTTATTTTTTTTCACCAGGGATGGAAACTCTCCCACTGAGTCTGTTTAGGTACTAATATTAATTTTTTCCCCTCCTTTTTCTGCATTGTAGTTATTGTTGGCAAATAATGCAATGTTTTTACCAGCTATACACATTCTACTTCCTATAGAAGCCGTGCTAATGCAGAGGACGTCGAGCCAGAGTCCTACGTGGCACTGAGCAGGGTGGGGGAGGCTGCATGCACCTGAAGGCTGCACAGAGAGGAAGGAAGAATTAATGTTATTTCAGGACAGTGAAATAGGACAGTGATGGAATGAAGGGAAAAAAGAGACTAATTTCACAAACACAGAAACTCACATACGTGTGTATATATATATATATAAATAAATAAATATGGTGAGAGCAAAACAGTGAGTATAATCATGTTTTTTCTATAATCACACACCTGCTAGGGAATGATTATATCTGGGCTGGATTTAACTACTGCTGTTACTCATAGCAATTAAATAAAACAGTACTAAAAATTAAATCAAATATCACCATACCATACTCAGAAGTAAGACCATCCTCAGGCGATCGGGACTTGCTGACTTCAATCATGTAACTACCGGGCAGGGGAAAGGGGACTCCTGTGCTATTGGAGAGGGACCTGCCCCAGCCATAGGTGTCACCAGGACAGATCCAGTTGCACTGCGAGTGTTCAGTGGCTAACAATTCTTACATTACACTGTACTTAACACCAACGTAAACAGGCAGTTGAAAAATTTAGTCCATCAAACACATACTCCACGCCCCGCCAAATTAACACACAAAATCCAGAATCATCGTCACATGATAAAAGAAAGATTTATTAGAGCAACTTTATGATAAAATTATATAAAATAACAATTTGGTTTTTAAAGACATCCACAATATCACCTTGAAACAAAATGTACAGATACTGCCTATAATCAAAAAAAAAATAAATTACCATTCAAAAAAAACCAAAAGCAGACAAAAATCAGGACAGGAGAAACAAATCAAAATTATACACAGCATTTCAAGAGGGTGTGGAAAAGAGAAAGTCATTAATCGATTCAAGTTATACAAACGTGTTTCAGCTTTACTCTCAGACAGCTCAGCTTGCATTTGTGTTGCATGCAAATGGAATGATCCAGTGAAGAGTTCAGAACAGCAGAATCAGCAGCATAACAACAGCAGAGAGTGAAATAGGCACAATTCAGCATGGGGCACATTGAAAGTGAACAGGTAGTTCTGTCTCATCTTTGCAAAAGTTCTACACATTCACTGAACTTCAAAAATAGCTAGTGTGATCTGCAAAACAAGAAAAAACTAATAGAATCTTGCACTTACATACCTTACACTTTTTGTCTTTTTTTCGTCTCCTCTTTTTTTCAGTAGGCTGTATGTAAACATTCCACTAATTGTACCTTTAGTGAAATCTTAAAGATGATGCAGACATTCTTTTCTCCTGGAGCACGACCACGACATGACCTCACCGTAGATACATTTAGGTCCTCGCTCACAAAGCTTCTACACATTCTTGCAGGAATTTACATTCACCCCATCAGAACAGAGCAACAGGTTTTTACATTTGAAAGTGTCAAACTGAGAACACAGTTTTCAAGTATAGTGGAAGAGCTGAGGGCTGGGATTCTGAAAGGTGCTCACGGTGTCAGGCACCCAGAGCGTACAGAAACCCGAAAGGACCCAAGTACTTGCTGCCCTAAGACTTTGAAAATCCCACCCTTCATTACATTTCTTTAGTCAGATACAAAACACATGAAAGCAAGGTGGTATGCGAGTGACCCACCCGCCAGCGCCACCCCTACCAAGCGCAATGCAAGGCCCACCTGGGGGCCAACAGGTTCCTAAGACGCCCAGATACATCACTACACATCTGTTATGGTCACACTGGAGTCATGCAGAGGCATGTTTTCATGGTTGCATACAGTACTGCTTGGAAGAATGAACAATGATTGAAGGAGTTAACAGTCAGGTGGCTAGCTCTTTGGCTTACCCGGAGCAGACAAGTGCAAATGGGGTGCACTTCAGAAGAAGCAAATACGAGAAAAAAAAATATGCTGCATTTCATCATTGACTAGCAAAACTGTTTTAAATGCAACAATCCACGGATGAACGCTGTGTCAGGGCACAGAAGCATTTTACAGTTTAGTTGAGTCACAAATAAAACAAACCAAGCTGTGCATCCTCCCCCTCTTGACACACACATTTCCAAATTATAAACAGACATCGATTGTTGCATCTTTATTAGTCACCTGAAGAGGTACCATATTTTGCGGGCTGATTTAACTGATGTAAGGTGTCTGTGGGCTCGCTCTCAAGTTCAGAACAGAGCACCCAAGGAAGAAAATCCATCCCTGATGTGTTCATTAATGAAAGATTAATCAAGCAATTTTTAAGTGAGAGTAAACAGAAGTCCCAGCAAGGACACGTAGAGAAACAAAATTCACTAGAGCATAGCCATGAAGATGTCAAAATGTGGGTAACAAATAACAGTAAGTAAGTCTGAGCAATTCACGTGTCTCTACAGCAAAACTGAAACTAACAGCAACACCTTATCTGTGAAGGTCCTTCAACTCCTAGCGAGTTGGGGTAGCACCTGGTCGGTTCAAACCCTAACCGAAAAGGGCTTGAAATATTGTGTCTCATACGTAAGGAAAGATACCACCACTTATGATATTCATCAAGGACACAGTCAGGTATTTCAAGAAAAGACAAATCAGAATAAACGACTGAATGGACACATTCAGATAGTGCGTATATTACAGGCAGAAGAGCATCAAGGGCAAATTCTTTTTTTATTCTGCATTCATCTATGTGAAATCCAGCAGATTTCTTCATGGAAGAGCATCTCCACACAAGCAAATGACTCTTACGGTCTAATGGAAATCTTGCAAGGGTATTTGCACCTATTGTTTACCAGCCAGCATCTTGCACGCTCAAGAGAAACTAATGGCCTGTCAGCATACTCCCATTTTGGGACCGATCCCGTTTCTGTTGAAAATGATAGAAAGCTCCCACTGGCTTCACCAGGAAAGCAATGACAGTCTTCGCTAGTAAGATTAAACATTTTGTGAGCATCCCTATATATTTAAATTATTTCAACAGGCTCCCACTGTTACAACATTCTAGCAGAAAAGCTGAGGTAACTACTGAAGCTAACTAAGGAATCCACTATCCACCCCAAAGTATAAAGTCCGCACACAAGAAGCAGTTAAGCTTGGGAAACCATTTTCACCGGTTAAACTACACACTGTATGAGGGCAAAGTGGAACTCATCTGCTCACCTTTCCCAGCAAACGTATCCTCCACAGCTACAAAAGAATTTCTTTACCCGACGACTGTTACTTGACCAGGAAGAATGAAAAAGGAATCGATACAAGACAGAAAAAACTGGGAGCAAACATGTCTGGAAGAGGTCCCCTCAAAAACAAAACTTTTGTTCTAAAAGCAATAAAAATTTGCTTAGTGTTTTGCAGTTTAACTGAAAGACAGAATACAAAAAAACTTTTTTTAAACAAGAAATTGCTCAGTGCAACTGCACATAATCCTTAGTGTTTCTAGGATTATAACAGACCAAAAATAAAACCTAGACAAAAATCCCAAATGTACCAAGTGCTTGACGCTGTTGAATAGTTTCTCAAGAACACCACGGAATGGCGGTCTTCAAGCACTTACGAATTTTTTTTAAATGCAAAACAGAACTAGCCATAAAGATGGAGCTACATTTAAGCCATTCTTTTTTCAGTGCTGTCAAGTGAACACTAGTTCACAGCAACTGTGCAATTAAGTTTATTACATGAGCCATTAGAACAGATGTTTTTCTTAGCAATTAGCTAATCGCAAACATCTTAGTCTTTGGCCCAGCCAAGAGCATTTGTAGCTCATTGTAAAAAGATTGTACTTTAAAAAAAAAAAGAATAAAAAGGCAAAACAGCAGCGTAAAGACAGCATTTGTACCAAAATCATGAGAATTTGGCAAGCTAAACTGTAAAATCTGACTTTTCGTACCTACCCCAAACTTTGGGCCTGAAGTATCACCCAAAACAGTAACTGTATTAGTAGTCTTTACATTCATACCATTATTAACTTTTACACTTTCCCAAGAGAAAAACAAAGGGTTTATTCGGTCATGTTTTGGTTTTTGGATTGAAAAAAAAGGATGCACAACTTCAGTGTGGTTGCCTTTTTATGACCGCTGAACTTTTTATCAACTGTAGTAAGAGTTTCTCCTAGAAACCCATGATATTGCACGATCATTCTGTTGGATTTGCACATTGATTCCAACAGAGTTGTAATGCTTCACTTGTACACTTAAAAAAAAAAAAATCAAACAAATGAAACCAAAACAAATTAGTATCAAAAAAATGGTGTGTTTTTTTTTTAAATTGCGCCTCATTACAACTGACTAATTATAAACAGGCTAAAGCAAGAACACTTTAGCTTGGGCAGTGTTGACTGGAGTGTATGCAAAGCCCAGTTTCTTATGGCACACTGGAAGAGTGAGTAGTTTTCTAAAAATCAGTTTGCCTCTATGCTGAACATGTGCTGCTCCACAGTGCTAGTCTTGTTTAAAAGGCATATACAGACTTTCCATTCACCCTCACAGCATAGATAATTTTTTTTTTGTGCAACGTGTAAGCAATCTAAACAACTGCTCCACACAAACTGTCCACAAACCACTCATACACAACACTAATGCAACAGTAGATTACAATATGACAGCAATACAAAATATTCTATCAGATCACATACTTCTCTCCATCTGGAATGAAATTCGAATCTTGTAAGCTAGAAGACCCACAGTTCGACTTCTGTGTGTAGTTTCTCATCTGTGCTGGGGACAAAGTCTCCAGTGTGGACCCAGAAGTGTTAGCAGTCCTGACTTTAGTGGCTGTAGATTGTTTAGCAGCAGCAGATGCTTTGTTATTGGCAACTACATCCAAGTTTCCAGTAGGGTCAACGATAGCGTTTATGACTGGGGGGAAAAAAGGAAAAAAAAAAAAAGATACATACACAGACATATTAGCAGCGCTCAGTAGAGTTTCTAAACAGAAGGTTTCTGCCCTCATTTTCAAGGCAGCAGAACTGTAGGCAGCACTCGCCTTTATTTTTATTCACAGTATTTTCTTCATTAATACCTTCAGGCCTAAGCAGCTTTAACAAGCAAAACTTCTCCCAAACTGAAGCTATGAGGACATTCAACTTTCCGATTAAATCAGAAAAGACGAACTACAGCAGCCAAATGGCAAGCTTTTAGCAGGAGCTGACAATGACGCCTGTATGTTTTTATGTGTCTTTATTAAGCTTTTAGATTATGCAAGAGCTTGCCTTGCCTCTTCTATTGCACAGAGCTCTACGTGCAAAATTAAAGTCCAAAAAGCATAGCACAGCTTATTGGCTGAAAGAGCTGCTAAGTATTATTTCAGCAGAACAGACCTTTGACAGTTCATCTTATGGCAATATGGTAATTACCACAAACAAAGCATTTCCACAGCAACAGCTTCCACAATGCAGAAGTCAACAGTTTTCTTAAATATTGGCAGTACAAGATAAATCTACTGTTCATTCCATATGCGCTCGTCAGAGAGCACTATGCTAACAAACTGAACTTCTGCATCCTTTCCCAACTTTCACTGGCAAATCAAGCCACTTACTAGCATTTGAGAGACAAAAAGAACATTTTACGTGACCAACCTTCAAGCTGTTTTTGAACTCTCCTGAGCTCCTTCAAGATAGAACTGATTTCCTAGAAACAAAAGCATCAGAATGGAAAATTAAGCAACAAAGTACACAACTGATGAAGGAATCTAATCTTACTCCTTCTGCCTTATCTGATCGAGAATATTCAAAGTCAGTTTCAACCTTGCTTATTTAACAGAAAAGACAAAGCTAGTATCCATGAACATGATCAGAGGGATGGAACGTGTCTCCTATGAAGAAAGGCTGAGAGAGTTGGGGTTGTTTAGCCTGGAGAAGTCGCCTGTGAGATCTTATTGCAGCCTTTCAGTACTTCAAGGGCTTATAAGAAAGATAGGGACAGACTTTTTAGCAGGGTCTGTTGCGATAGGACAAGGGGTAATGGTTTTAAACTAAAAGAAGGTAGATTCAGACTAGATAGAAGGGAAGAAGTTTTTTATGATGAGGGTGGTGAAACACTGGCCCAGGTTGCCCAGAGAGTTGGTAGATGGCCCGTCCCTGGAAACACTCAAGGGCAGGCTGGATGGGACTCTGAGCAACCTGACTGAGTTGAAGATCTCCCTGCTCATGCAGCAGGGCTTGGACTAGATGGCCTTCAGAGGTCTCTTCCAACCCAAACCATTCTACGATTCTGTGATCTGTATCTAGGTGCATCTGGTCAGTGCACGGGGACCTCTGCTCTGCATCATTTCACCAGGTGCTACTACATAACCCAGTTCATAGCTACAGTGGATTTTAGATTTGAAATGCTAGCCTGATTAACTGTACAAAGGCTCCTCCACATCCTCTTTAATACCAAATGCATGAAGATATTTGCAAACTCAACTCCTAGACCAGACAAAGCAATCAGCCACATGTATACTGCTGTAGCACTGAGCTACACAGGTCCTGCACGCTTATATGTACGCTTAGCACTAACCATATTTGCACGGTCTGTTATTGTACTTAAATGCCTACCGGCAGTGCCCATAAACAACAAGAAGAAGTCATGAGAGCACAAACACCACCCCAGGGCTGTAGCTTTTTCATTGCCCTGTTACCAAACTGTTACAGGTGAACAAAACAAACATTCACAAGAAACACCTGTCTGCAATTGAAGCTGTGGCAACCACATGGCAGGTGATGCTTTGGTAGATGTTTAAATGAGACCTAATGACCATGAACTTGAACACCTGTTAAGAGACCGGGTCTTTGAAAAAGAATCACAAAAGGGAGAGGGGAAGAGTTTGAAGAAACAAAACAGCTGGAGGAACTCAATCTGTCACACTGCAAAGAGCAACAAAACCCAACACTTCAACACATGCAAATGGACTAGAAATTTCAGAAATGTATTTCAGAAGGGCCAGGGCTTGTTATTTTGGTTTTTTACAAAGCTTTCATGGATGCAAGCCTTCAGTATTTCACTTGTTCACATGGTCTTACCTTGTTTGATGTCTTCAGAATTGGCACTTCGTTTTCTGAATTGATTTTGGCCTCCATCTCCTCCCAGGTCCTTTCTGAGTTTTGAAACAGAATCCTGAAGAACAAGAAGTGGAGCAGGTCTTAAAAATGCCATCCAAATGCTGCTTGTTCACAAGACTTAATTATCACAAGATATGGCAACAAAGGAGATTAGTGGATTAGCAACCAGACAAAGCACCTTTCAGCTGATTTAGGAACAATCAAAAGTCCTTCCCTAACTGCTGTCTTCTAGAGCAACAACTGGTTTTGAAGAGCTTTCACAAGCCTTGGTGACCTGCAAGCTTTCTAAGAGCCTTGGGACAGGGGAGGGAAGAGGAAACATTTCAAAGGTAAGGCATCAACAGGCATTACAAATCCAACATTAAAATTCCAAAGGCCAAACATATGAGGAAAAGAGAATGCAAATAATCATGTTCCCTCTCGTTCACTACACACACCATTTCCTACATCTAGATTCCCTGCATCTTGATAACAAGACCTTCCAAGACAACATTGCATTAGTTTCCACAAGTAGCAAGCCAACAAACTCAGCATCAAGTCAACATTTCAGGCCAGGGCTAAAAAAGTTACTTACTTCATTTTTTCAGCTAGGTTTTCTGTATTTTCACGGATCGTATGTGATAACTGGGACACTGGGTTCAACATCAGATTGTCAAAAATTACCTAAAATATAAGGGCAGATCAGAGAACTTTTAGCAAAAGTGGCATATTAAAGAACTGGAAATTTTTACAGTAAATGATCTCCACTGAAACATCTTCATCTATGGGGATGATATTTTAATTTCAAGGGAGATTAAGATGACATGCAGCTTTGTTGCAGCACTTTGGCAAAAATACTAACTTGTTCGCATTTTTTTTCTTCAGTATACAAAGAGACAGAGTTGTCTGCAGTAAGATAACTATTTAAGTGTTTCTGAAAGAAAAAGCTTAAGACTTTCCAAGCCTCACAGGTTCTGCCCCCCACCCCAAAAGCCAAATCACAATGCAGGAAAGTCCCACAAGCAGTCTCACTGAAACCATCTCGTGATTTATATGAGTTCAAGCCACCTTCACAGCCATTTAATCCCACCATGTTACATTCTGCTTTATTAAAAACAACAACCAAACCTGCCCAAATCCCAAATACTCCAGGCCTGTCGTTTAAAAAAGCCTACAGGCTTCTGCCAGGAAAGCCCACATCAGCTAGGGGCACTCTGAACCTGCTTCTTTTATTCAGCTTTGGAATGTCTCTACAGGGGAGTGAAGGATTGCTGCAAGCCAGTCACAGGACAGGATCGGTACCAGTGGCATAGCCCAAGTTCCCCTCCATCAGCCTGAGTCACACTCCCCCTCCAGAGCAGCCATGTCTGTGCTGGAGCCCAGCTATCCCCTCCTGCCTGCATCGCCTCCCTGGAGCCTCTGCCCCAGCTCTTCCTTCTCAACTGGAGCCAGCAGGCAGAAAGCAACCAGAAGCAACAGTCAAGCGTCGCACCAGCAGCCTGCTCCTTCACTCTCCGTCACCATCACCCCCTAACAACCCTCACTCCAACACCATCCCCAGCCTCAACTTTCAGGCCAGGCTTCCTCACCCTTGAGCATCATTCCAGTGATCTCCAAGTTACCCTGGTCTCTCACCCCAGAAGAACTGCATCAACTTGCACACGCTGGAGGGAACAATGCAGAACAAGTGGCTTGCTGTGCAGACAGCAAGCCAGGTGTGCCACGGCAGTCGATCCCAGCTGCACAAACTGCTCATAAAGTTCAGATCCTACCACTGCTGCTCTATGGGCAGCTCTGACCAGCATGCCCATTGGAGAAAAACAAGGTGCCTTTATTGATTAGAAACAACTGTTTTCATGCCATGATTTCTTGCCGTTAAACTATCGGTGCTGCAGATTTCAAAGTTGAGATTTTTGTGTTTTTCTTTAAAAGAGCCTAAGTGGGCTCTGACACTGAATGCCTCCTCCCAATCATCAAGTGACCAAGCCTCAGGTTTTAATGGAGTTTTACTCAACAGAGGAAACTTCCAGTCAGTGTTGGCAAGAAGGGTGATTCTGTTCCTCTATTTTTCCTTTTTAAACACTGCTGGCTCTTGAGAAGTGGTTTGGTTTTTTTTTTTGTAGCCTCCTTTGGCAGCTTAGACAGAGCAGGTATACCTATTACGGCTTAAAGTAATGTCATACATAAAGTAAAGAAAAACATGGCCTGCCTCCTCACGGTTTCTTGTCCTTGTTTTCCTTGAGGGATCCTCTTCTCTATTATCATTCATATTTTGGTCAAAATCCTTCAGTTCCACTGATCCCGGAGGCACTTTCTGGTAGTTCAGACTTGCTTCTGGAATGTGCTGCACCAACTTGGAAATAATGAGCAACGAGTCATTAAAAATTAGTAGGGAAGGAGGCACACAGGCACTCACTGAAAGCATTGCAGATTTTCAGGCAAGCCCGAGAGGAACACTGATTCATTTAAGTCTTGTTCAGACAGGTATGGGTTCCTAAGCGAATTGCTAGACCCCAATCCTGCAAGCATCTACCCACTGTAGTCATCCTACGAAACTCAGTGGGGTTAATCCACTTTATAATTTTGAGGCTTGAGCATGTAGTTTAAAAGTACATCTTTGCCTTTTTTGAATTTAGGCTAAAACTCAAAAAGGCCCTATTTTCCATATCTTATGCTTTAATACATCAATGCAACATTAAAGCCACACTAAAATTAATCAGAAACCATTTGGTAACACATGGAAGAGATGAAAAAGCAATACAGAACCACTGATAATGCAAATTAACAGCAAGACCAGATAAGGCAATACACCTACTCCTGTCTGGCTGACTGACAGACAAAAACTGTAAAAGAAGAGGAGGAAAAAAAACAGTGACAGAGATACAAAAATAATGGGATGGAAAGTGCACCTGAGATGGATATGCCAGCCGAAAAGATCTACGAGCAATCTGTGTTAAAACAGAAACAAAGAGATCAATGCTAGTGAAGGACCATGACAGCAAGTATCAAAGAGAACACATGGTTTGGGGTTATTTTGTGTTACATTCCCAGAAGCGTATTGCTGAGGACCAGCCCCCATATGCACTGAACCCCATCAAGGTCCTGGTCACCAACCAGTTCTGCAGAGGCGGTCTCGGGCAGCTCCCCAGTTACTTCAAAATGGACTGTGCTGAGTAAAATCCAGCAGCCCTCCAAGCACTGAGAATGGGCTAAACGCACAGCCCCAGACACTCTTTGGTTGGCGAAGCACACGAACTCTTGTGAGGAAACCATGTGCTATCCAATGCCCAGGCTCCCCACACTCTATGCAATAGCACTTGGGTTATACACAGGCAGAAGGTATGAGATATTATGGTACAGGGGCACAACAGCCAAAACATTCAGCTAATAAGCTTCTGTTTTTTAAGCACCCTTTCATGAAGGGCACAAACACTAAGTTAGGCTGCTTGTAGTGGTGAAACAGCACCAGAAGGGAATGAAATACTCCTACAGTCCAGCAGTTCCCAGCACAAGCAGTTCAAAACACGGTAAGGAAAGCATCTGCTCCACCATCACCAGGAGACTTTCCTACTTGACCTGGTCTCTTCCATGCTTTCTGTTCTGTCACACCCACAAGCATTTCCTCTTGTCAAACCAACACTAATACTGAGTACATTAAACAACAACTTAACAAACATAATTGGGCTCTTAAGTTTTTGCTATATCATTATAACTTTTAAAAAAGACCAACCAAAAGAATTTCATGCAGGGCGAAAATTTGCAGAAGTCACTGGTGATTTGGGATGGTCCACTTGGCTGTGCTTGCAGCAGCTGAGCTTTCAGTTTGACTGCTCGGCTCTGCAGAAAGCTGAGTCCTGTAAAGCCCACACACCCACAACCCAAGGCATCCCAAACAACCCGTGACTTTGGTAAACAGGAATCACGAAGGTTTCACCCTTGTTGAACTCCATTTTTGTTTGGAGTTTTTTTGCTTAATTTGTAGCAGTACTCAGCTCAGTATGCCAAGAATCCAGGTTATTCCAAACTATACAGCTGAGGCTATGAAAACAAACAAAACCACACCAAACACGCACTGGAGAAAAGTGAAAACCTCCCTGGCAAACTTTCAAGCCAACACTGGACCTGAAAGAACAGAACGTGAAGAATAAGGTTCCAACCTAAGGCTCCATCTTCACTTTTAAGAGAAGGCTCATGATTTTAATCTTTAACCAAGCTTCATAATAAAAGTAATTTAAAAAGCAATTCATTTGAGGCTGAGAAATGCTGTGCCACATACTGTACCGAAGTGAAGCTTCTGGTACAGCATTAAATCCTCAAAAGTGATTCCAGCATCAGTACTTATTTTTTCTGCTTTTTTCCCTGCTTTATTGGAATAGGTATACATATTTAGTAGCAGAAAATCAAGAGCTAGCAGAATGGCATACAACACTGTAAGAGCCAGAGCAGCATAAGAGAGTCACACACAGCAAACATTTTTTATTCACGTACTTCCTTTTATTAGATGTTCCAATACATTACTATTACAACTATAGTAGCTATTTCTTATCACTATGTCCTTTCCCAGAATATTTAATATAAAGTTGTTTAATAAGCACTCACAAAATTCACAGCGCCTAGCATCACACACACTGATCTCCAGTTATTTCCTAGCAACTTCCCTGCATTAAGCCAAAATAATTACTCCATCACAGATTTAGCAGCACCTAGACTAAGGGAAGCCTGTCTGCTGAGTCTAATCCAGTTTCAAAGAAGAGATGTGTGTTCATTAAACCCACATCAGTTTACATTGCTCCCATTCACAACATGACCCTCAAGATGCAGCCTTCAAGATCCCCAGCTACTCAGGATTCCACATCTCAGCATCGACAGTAGAAAGTCCTGCTGATTTAACCTGTTCCTGGCTATCATTAACATAGTGCAGCTCCACTGATGCAGGGCAGCATTCTGGGTGTAACTCAAATGGCCTCCCAGCTGCTGGTCCTGCTGAAATCATGGTGCTATCCAACCCTATCTGGAGTGAGTCATTATGATGGTTTAAGCCACCACTGGCTGAACACACCAAAGGTTATGGCTCCTTATCTGTCTTCATAAGCTCCTACCAGTGCTTCTTCCTTTACACCACTTTAAGACATCAAAAACTGCTCTAGCAGTGGATACTGCTGGAGCATTACCTACAGCGCAACACAGCTCTACAGTTACTCTCCTGACTATTGTGAGGGCGCTGACTGGCATGTCCCACACAGCAGCGCTGCAAAGGCATGTCACAGAGAAACCCTCAATTCACCTGGGTCTGTGCAATCCTGGCTTTGTGATCCTGCCGTTCAGCATCACAACCATGCGCTTTAGAGCCCATCATTTTGCAGAGAGTGGAAACACTGTTTTGCAGGTGTTCTTCCTCTAGCAGCAGAGGACATACCACCTCTGTATGAGGTGACTTATGGTCGTACCTGACAAAAAAGTAGGTGTGCTGATTTTCTGGAAGGAAGTCGGTGCTGAGTACTGGTCATTATGAACCCACAGCAAATGTTTCATTTGCAAGTCAGGAGGCAGAATTGTCATAACTGCTCAAACAGAGTAATACAAAAGGCAGTTTTGCAGGTGTGGCACTTGCAAGGAAACAAAGCAATAAAATACTCTATCTCAAAGCCTGAAATTATTGCAAAATATTTGAGCACCTCTCCCAACAGCCCAGGAAAAAAAAATCCCTCCCTCAGCAGGCTGCAGCTGACCTCAGCTTAACATAAGCACAGCCACACTTGCCTGATCTCCTGAAGTTCTGCTTTGCACCTTCAGTAGTGATCACAGCAGGGTCACAGGGCCTCCAAGTACTCCCTTGGCAGGGTAACAAGGTTTGGTCCTTAGTTTTGAACCCTGCTTAGGACAGGTCTGCAATTCTCACAACACTCAAAGACAACAGAGGGCCAAGAGGCCGATCTGAACAGCAGGTGAAGAGAGCTGTGGGTTTAAGCCCACAGCGGTGGCAGACAGGAGGGAATTTGGATTTAAACAGTAGTAAAGGCAATTTTGCTTTAGCAGCTGGAGCCTTCTGGTGACCTTGCAGCAAGTTTGAGCTGAGCTGAGTCCCTGCGTTGCAGCACTGGTGAGCCAAATTAAGAAATCATCTTACTCCCCCCGCACTCCGGTGCGGACAAACTGTGCTACGCGGTTCAGGAGGAATCCTCAGCTTCACTCAACAGCTGGAGGACAGAATTTCCCAAGCTAACTGCCTTCCTCCTTGCCCACCACACTGGCTGGAGATAAAGAGTCCCTGTCCTCGCCCATCAATACTCGAATCCCTTCTCTCCATCTGTGTAACACCTGTATAGTTGCTTTTCAACAGCCCTGGCAGGAAGGACACAGCAGAGGTACGAAACACACAGCAGATACAGTGTGCAGCCAGAGCAGGAGGTCAGTGCCTTGTCTGAAACAGAGGCTCTGGCTCCCTGGCACAACAGTGCAACACACCCACCCCATCCTGTTCCTCAGATGCAAACTTCAGGGACTTAAGTCCGACTAGAGGCCATGAGATCCTTAGGAAATAGCAAGAATGCAAGGCTGGCTGTGGCACAGAGAAGGGCAAAATAAAGAGCACCCTAAATAGACTGCAGTCAATCTTTCTGGTGATGTCTTTAGCAGGACAGCGAATGAGGGTTTTTCAACACTGCAGCAACTGGGGATGCTGGCCTGCCTCCCACCACAACTGTGCCCCGTGTCCTTACTACCATCCAGAGGCAGAGATTTCTGTCTTTTGTGATCTTACCTCTTCTCTTGCCGATATGGTAGAAGCAGGAGTGTTGGGCACAGAGCTGAGGGAGGTGCTTGGTCCCGTCCCCGATGAACTCTGCGAGTCCCCATCTCCAGCAACATCATGAATCTCTCGAGCAAGGATGGCCACATCCTTCACCAGCGTTTGGCTGAGCCTAAAGCACAGGGCATGCAGCAGAGCCATTAGGACATGTCATACAACAAGCCTTATTCATAAAACGTAAAAATAGCAGTCACAAAAAGATTGTGGGAACTATAACCTTCTGCAGAGGCTAGGGAAAGCAGGTTTTTTTGGGGTGTCTTGGCAGGGTGCCTAGGAGCACTCTGACAACATACATAATAAAGCCAGTATCCTCCTGAACCCAGCTTCAAAGTAGAGATTTGATAAAAAAGCAAGTTGTAGTGACTACACACTACTAGAAAGTATTTGAGACAATCCATAAAGCAGCTTTATGTTATTGATTCCCTACCCATCCACTCTACTTGCTTTCTTCTGTTTTTATAGAACAAGGTCAATTTTTCTTCTTGGAACGTCTTTGTCTTCCCTCTAAAAGCCCATACAAGGAAAAATTATTTTTTCTTTGTTACTTAAATAATAAAAAATCAAATTCTCTTTCCTTCTTCCTTGTGGTTTACAGACTGTAAATCAAAATATGCCTCCACATTCTCTAGAAGGGCTGAGGGATTACTAGGGTAAGCGTGGCATACTTTAGAGAAATTCGATTTTCAGAAACCAAGTCTTGAAACTTCAAGCCCTTTGACAGGTGTCCAGTTAGTGCTCAGCAATTGCAGCACTCTACCTGCTCTAGACCTCAAAAAGAGTTTCTAAGTGTCTAGATTGTTCCTAGCAGAACTTAAAAAAAACCCGTTCAGACCAAAAGTAGCTGTTGTGGTAGTTCTAAACACAAGCTTCCAAGAGAATAAAAATAATCTTCCAGCTAGCTAGCTTCATCTGAAAGACACTTTCTTAATTTGAAAAAACAAGCAATGTAATAAAACTGTCAGTTCATCATAACATGTCCTTGGAAAGAAAATGCATAATCGAACTAACAAAAAGCAGTTTGATCTGCCTAAGGTGCCCCCTATCTGTGCTGGTTTGGATAGAGCTGTCACCAAACGCATCCATTATATGATTCACTTACTGTAAACAAGTGGCATTTTCCCTTTTAACTCTCTTTGACTCCTCTAAACCCCTCCCAGTTAATTTGGGAGCAGCAACGGAAATCAGAACTGCAATTATGAAGCAGACTCTGTGACCGAGCCCTGCAATGTGCAGCGCCAGACAAGTCTGACGCAACCATTTATTTATAGCTGCTGCAACCCAAAGAGCTCTCCCACATGAGGAACACTGCTAGGAGGGAAGCCAGCGTCTCCCACACGCACACTTTGTGCGTTGCAGGCAATGCAGCCTGGTTTGAAGGCCCACACGCTTTCTAGCAGCCTGACAGCAACATTCACACAGGAAATGCCCTTTTGAGATCAGTGCAGCAAGTGATATGGTTGACATGGAAATGCGGACCAAAAGCAGACAGAAGACAGCTTCCTCAGTCGAAAGTATTTCAAGTATGGCCGGTACAATGGAAGACCAGTATTTCTGGAAAGTTGGCATAACACAGTTGCATATTAGAGATGTCAAACCTCAACATACCACTGTTTAAAAAAAGAATCTATTTGCTTTACTGCTGAGGTCCTCCAGGCAACCATCAGACCACCAGTATACAACAGGTCCCGTATCCATGGACATCAAGTTAAGCAACAACTCATTTATACACAAGGCCCAGACAGATTTTCTTGTTTGGATTCAATCATGCCAAGTAAAGAGATTTCTGCCTCGCAGCAACTGCATACCGCTCCCTCACTGGCTTCAGGCAAAGCAGCTTCAACAGTTTACATATGCAGTCTTGTTAATCCATTTGACTTCCTCTGCAGAGAACTAGGACAGTGTACACCAACCAGTCCATGCACACAGTGACTTCCAGCAGGAAGCAGAGATAAGCACGTACAGACAGTTACCTCTTTTGTCAGACTTTGAGCTGCAAGAGGAGACCCGCCTACACCTTGAACGAGAAACAACCAAGATACAATGCTCTGCATCTTGGCATTTTCTAGAGAGAAGGTACAACCAGCACATCCTAGCACAGGTTGTAAAGCTTCATGAAAACCTTTGAATAAGTTGATGTTCAGATAGGAAGGAGATGAGGGGCACACAGCAACAGGAGAAAGTGCCTCTCCTTCTACTCCCACACCTGGATTTGACTTCAGCACCAAGGAAAACTCAACCCATTTTCAACATGTGGGTCAACACATAAAGCCCCACCTCACCTGGCTATTTCTGCTATCTCTGCTGTTTGCACCATGAAGTTGTAGGGGTCAGGGTGGTCATCAAAATCTTCATCATCATCTGTTTCTCTGCCGTTGTGCTTCTGCTTGCTCAGCCCAGAGCCACGTAGCCTCGGTGTTTGTGTGGCTGTTGAAGTATGGGAGCGTTTGTGTTTAGGGGAGCTGTGATTTGAGCCATATTCCTCCTCCGAAGTAGAAGTGTAATCTGAACCCTGTGGTCTCCGCCTTGATGCTTATAAAAAATGAATTGGTTTCAGATTGAGGAAAGTAGTAAAGAATAACTACAAAAGGGCAAAAAGGTAACACAAAACCAGCCCAAGAGCACAAGGAAAGGAGAGTTTCTGTGCAGATTTTAAATTGAACAGCACATTCTCAGAGCTAATTTCAAAGTGGAGCACTTCTATGGCTCTCATTCACAATACAAATTTGGAGTGGGAAATTTCAATGGAAAAGCAAAATGACTGTGTTAACTCCAATGTAGTAAATTATTACCACAGATTTGGCTTTCCATGCACAGAAACTCTGTGCATAAGTAGCACGCATTTCGGACTCCTCATAGTTCCACAGAAGCCCTTTTCTAAAGACAGCCCAATTTTCAAGCCTGCAGACACCTTTCCAATTAGCTGAGAGTACAAGCAGGAGGAGGGTTTTTTCAGTGAAGAACAGACTATCGTGCTTAGTGTTATTTCCAAGAGTCCACACCCCTACGTTCACCTCCTGCCTCGCAATTCACCATTAATGACAGTCTACAGGAAAGAGCATTCACAGAGTCAGGACTGGCTCCAACCTCTGGAGCCAAGTGGAAGCTGCCCACTTATCCCAACTGGTCCTGCAGATCTGTAGACACTGAGGTCCTCCTTGTATGAGAAGCACCAAGATGTCCTGATTTGAAAACTGGGCTCCTGGTGTTCGCTGCCTCACTACGCTCTCTATGGATACCACTTCATTCCCTTCCATCCTTCCCTGGAGAATGAAGACCCACCAAACACAGAACTAGATGAGTTATTTAAAATTATACCACCTAAAAGCTTCACTGTGGTACCAAGATTATCATAATGCTGAACCACTGCGAGAAAATTAAGCCAGAATCAATAGAACAATAACGAACTTGGTGTATAAGATGCGGGTAGAAAGTATAGATAGTTACTGTACAATGAAAAAAAACATTCCTACGCATTGCTATCTCAGCTACAGCTATATAAATATCTTTTTATGTATCTTTAGGTTTAGGATTAAAAAAAATACATATACAGGAAAAAAATTTGTCATATTCCAGCAGATTTTTGGTTTGTTTTTTTTATTAAACACAGGTTTAGAATCAAGAGGTCACCCTGCCACTGAACAGCAATTTTAAAATTAAGAGCCTGATTTTCCATCCCTGTACGCCAAGGGAAATCAGTATCACCTCCCTTGGTACCATTCAAATTATACTGAGTAAACAAATCACGTACACAGAGGAGCAGGGGAGACAGGGCCTTAGCTTTCAGAACTGGTAACTTGGATTACTCTGATGTTATCTGTGCGTTTCACATAAAGTTACTTCAGATGGCCTGACAATCTACTGGCATTTCTTGTCTCATGCCAGATAGTTTATTCTGTTCCTCCATTAGCAAGATTAACTTTCTCCCACTGGGAGAGCTGGAAACTACTGTGGTTAGCGAAAACGCTTTAAGAAATTCTTTAATAAATCAGCCACATCTGCCTCCTTACTCCCAAGGCTTGACACTCAATGTTTTCAAGAGTGATTTTACCATGCTCAAAAATTATTTGATGGCACAGTGCAACACTTCAGTTTATCAACATTTCACTTTTGTTCCACCAACGGGCTGCTAGGCGTTGATTCACTATAATAGCATTAGTATAGGAACATGCATCACACAGCACAATGAAGTGTGAAGTACACGAGCAGATTTAGAGCTTGCGTAAGGTCCACAATCCTATCAAGGAATTAGGAGGTTAGTATTTTAAGAACAACTAATTCAAAACAAAGGATTAGCACAATTTGCTGCAACTATGCACAAGGAGAGGTGTTAGCATGCTGCTACAAAGCTCTGGAAATCAAAAACCAATTCATTTAAACCAAGAACTGGCCAACACTTATCATTTTTCTTCAGATGATGTGAAGTCTGTGGTCCAAAGGCAGAGGGAGGGCAGAGTGCCTCCTGTTTGGAAAACTCTGACCACAATTCTTTTGTTTTAAACTTGTTATTGTTTAACAAGAAGTCAATAATAGCATCATCTTAAAAAAGGCAAGAGAAGAGACTCTACATACTCTTTAGCTTATTCCCATTCTGATTTACATGCATATACAAATGTGCAAGGAAAAAAAAAATCATTACAAGGGAAGCTAGGTGCACTAAACCAATCCAAATCAAAACAAGCAGCAAATAACATTTTTAGCATGCAGTAAAAATGAATAGTGCAAGAAGGATAATTATTTCAACTCTATGAAAGTATATGAAAAGGATACACCCAGAACTCTAAGACTCCTTACGAAAAACAGGGATCTGGTGAAAACAGCATCCCTCTCAACAGGCCTGAGAAACCCAGCCAAAGGGGTTCTTCCCATTCCTTGCCCCCCATCGTTCCTAAAAACCTGAGCAAACAGATTTGCTTTGCCACATTCATGGTAGGTCAAAGAGCATGGGCATAGACCAGGACGTAAAGGGTGTTGGGGACAATCTGTGATTACCAGTTGCCATCTTAGGGTGCTCATCTGCATTATCCACACCATTTAATTAAAGGCTGAGTTCAATATAACAAATGTTGATAGTGCAAGGGTCAGTTGAGTGCACAGCTAGGGGGTAAGACAGCTCCCAAACCTCCGCTGCGTGGGAAACACGACTGTGCATCTGCCTTACCTATGGCAAAAGGGAATGAAAGCACACAGTAGAGGGAATCTCTTGGGGCGATCAATGCACAGTGTCCAGCTCCACCGTTGCATTCAGAAGAACAAGGGAACACCCTTCAAAACACAGGGGCATTTATTTCCTGTTTTACTGTTTCAGATGCCTTCAAAAACGCCACCTTGGACATCAGATGTCATCAACACCCTAATAAACTTTCTCGGAGCAAACTTTGACTCTTAGAAGTCAAAGAAAAGCAGAACAGAATTCCTTGTAGCACTGGAAAGGTATTAAATTCTACTTTTTAAACAGAAAAATGGCTAACACGCTCTTGTCAAATGGCATCTGGCTCCTCAAAAAGCACTGAGGAGAATAAAAAAGAAGAAAGAAAAATAGCTACTTGCAATATCCTCACAGAAACACCACAATAACGTCTGCCTGGGTATGAGAGATGCTCCCGTCTCCAAAAACACAGAAAATTTCAACCTCCATATCGCTCGTTAATCCAGACTTTTGTACTCACCACTGCAGCACTCATATTACTGAGATACCGATCCTTGGCAACCACGTGCAGCCTATAAATCAGAAAGAGGCGAACAGGGGACAAACAAAGCACGAGCACTTACTGGATGAGGAGGAATACTTGACACTGCTTGAACGGGTCCTGCTGAAAGGCTGCTTCACGGAGGCAGCGGCGGCCGTTTTCCTCGCTGCAGCTCTAACCTCTGAAACACCAGCCTTCCGATAGGACTCCATGCTCCGGCCCGAAAACCCCGTCTTCGACTGCGCCGTCTCAGAGTCGCTGGGCACTGTAAAAGAACCTGCCCGTTTCCTCGGCATGGCCAGGATGTCCAGCCTGGAGAGCTTCTTCGTCTCTGTGGCCTGCTTGGAGCCCAGAGCAGCAGCTTCAGAGTTGGAGGCTGTTTTCTCAGTATCGATGCACTCATTGTCCGAAGCATCTCCCAGCCTGGCACGACGTAGCTTTGAGGCCCTCGTGGGCCGTGGGGTGGATAAACTGTTGGAGCGGGTGAGAACTTGCTGGATCTTTTGCACATTTGAAGTCGTTTTGCTGTGGTCCTCCTTGGCAGCCTGCGTAAAAGGTTTCCTTCTGGGAACTGGCCGGATTACCGAGTGCTCGTGGTCAGACACAACCGCATCAGGGACTGGCAGATAGGGCAGGCTCGAGCTCCTCTCATCATCTGTGAAGTCGAGCGACCCTCGAGCCCCAGCACTCCGCTTCATCTGGAAGCGTTTGGTGGCCTCCATGCGGTTTGATGCCTCTGGTGCTTGCGTTTTCCGCTTTTCTGTCAGCCTGTCCCGAGCGCTTGACTGCCCACACTGGTCCTGGATGGACGGCGTGGAGGAAGATTTCTCCTTCTGCAAGCTCACGACTGCTTTGCGTTTCGGGGCGCTTGTCGGAACATTTTTGCCGCTCACCAAGCTGACCGTGCTGGCAGTGTCCACGTCCGAGTCCCCTGACAAGGAGTCCTCCAGCTGACCAGCAGTTTCTGAGGGCTCCAGCTGTTGGCTTTGACTAAGTAATTTGGCTTCCAGTGCTGCCAAGGCAGTTTCAGTGTCCTTAAGGAGAAGATGAGTCTCCTGACCAAAGTCCATACGGGTTGATCGAACAGCCTCTAAATCTTTAAGCAGAGGGTGACTTGAAATATGTGGCAGTTTATTTTGAGGAACACCAGTGCTTGATTTATCTTTGGTAAAACTTTCCTGTCTAACAAAAGATGACGTTTCCTTTCCTGCCACGTTTTCCTGATCTTGAGGAAGACTCTGATGAAGGGAAATAACCACTTTTCCTGCTGCATTAATGTAAGCACTAACATCTTTGACTGGTGGCTTTCCAGAAACTGGCGTGCCAGCTGACTTGAAGGAAAACTCCTGATCCTTGCCGTCTTTGTCTGCCCGAGCATGGGACACACTCAGAGAGAGCTTGGAGGGAATCCCCACGTCATTGCTGTCATCACCAATGTAGAACGAAGCAGAAACTGGCTTGCTCACAGCTCTCACGTTTGAGACCCGGGAGGTTCCTGGCTGCCAGCTGTCCGATTTTGTGTCTTCTCCCATCTGCTCTAGCATTTTATTGTTCTCTTTGTATTTCTTGCTTTTTTCTGTGCTGAAGCCATCATCAGATCTGCTGGCATCGCTGAGGCTATCTGGATCCAAATCTTCTTGGATGAAGAGGCGGGTGCTGGGATCGCCACAGGCTTCCACACAGTGCTCCTTCACGATGGTTCTCTTTGTAACCTCAGAGTAGGATTCCTGGCAGACCAGGACCGTGGGCGTGGGACTGTCTGATTTATCACTTGGTGGGAGTTGGGGAAGAAGGCGCCTTGTTCTCAAGGGCACAACGTTTTCTGGTTCCCCAGCTTTTGGGGCTACACTGCTTTCTGAAGAGAGTTAAGTGGACAAGAATCAATTGTTGTACAATAATATCTTGTGGTTTTGTTTTTTTTTTTAATTTAGGGAGAGCTTGATCCTTCAAAGTGCAAGTACAAAAGTGCTCACACAAGACACATGCTTAGAACTAAGCTTTTATGCAATATGAACACCAACAGGGCCTGGTCCCTGCTCAGTCCCTCAGGTTTATCAATACAGACACTTAAGGTAAAATTGTACTTAATTCCTTTGCTGGACCAGAGTGGTCAACACCTTCCCTCTGTCAAGGTAGGATTTCAGATTCATTCTTCCATAATCTGCCTCTCAGTACAAGCACATACATTCAGAGGCTAATGATGTTGCTGGCATCAATCTACCATAAATCAGATCATGGGAAGGAGATGAAAAGCCACAAGCCAAACCACTGCAGTGATGCAGTGTTTTAAGTGCCATTCTACACAACATAGCCCATTTGACTAAATAGGTGGCATTTTTCACAGTACAAGTTCTCATACGATCACATCCCACAGCAAAGTCTCAGGCAAAAGACTCTGTAACAACGAAGCAGCTCTGAATTAGAGCTCACTGTCCCAGCGTGGGTGGGCTTATCAGTATAGACACACTTCACAGAAAGAGCGCTCTCATTTCTCCCATGCCGCTGGCCAGGACTTCATATCTGATACCACATTTAAACACCAGGATAACTGGTTATTTGACTATGGTAATATTTCAAACGCTCCGGGAGTCAGGTTCTCACAGAGTGTGAAAACAGTGGCAGTGACCTCCGAAACAAAGGTTTCTTCTAATCTTTACTAAGCCTATCTATCACTGTTGATGGCATGAAGGTAACGACAAATATCTCCAACTAAAAAAGGGTGAAAACGTTTACAAAAGCCAAAGAAGCACCGTTCTTTCTCACATACCAAGAGGTCCAGGAGTCTGTAAACTCTGTTGCCAGCTATGATGGGAGCCTGATCTCCTCCCACTCCCCTGCTCCCCTCCGTACTCAGTTTTCTACACCAATCTCCACACTTCAAATCTGCCACCCAACAGCAAACCCCAGAACACCCTAAAACCCTCAGCACAGCCAGCCACAGGAGAAGCACACAAAAAAAAAGTAGAAGTCAGCAATTAAGTCCAAGACAACTTGCAAAGGGCTTTCTGGCATCATAAAGCAGTCTAAAGAATCACTACTTGGGGCTAGTTAACACTCAAGGCCTTTACAATCTCCCTCCTTCACAGGTGCCCTTTAGTCATGTCCAACGTAACATTTAAGAACTTCTTGGATGACTCTGAATCGCAAACCAAAGGTTCTCTCCATCTTTATTCTACTGGGAATGATTCACTCTGTCCTTCCCATTCCCAAATGCATTAGCTAAACCAGAAAATAAGCCACAGCTGGAAGCACAGAAACCCTTAATTCCTGCTTTTCATATCATCCTGTCTTAGATTCAGCCACCTTCAAACAGTAAAGTCTGGTTGAAACTTACCTGCACCTCCATCACCCTGCCCAGAGACAGATCCAGAGTCCGAGTAACTGTCCGCAAGGCTCGCCCACCTAGACACCCACTTCTGACTCCCCTGAGATGCCACAGTCATCTACAACAAGGTGGGGAAGGCAGTTTCAGAAAGAGGGTTTGTAAACCAAATCCTAAAACCTCTCCTCTCATACACACATCACTCATGTCTCCTCAAAATGGAAATCAATCTACGCATCACATTTCCATCCAGACAGAAAACCCATCTACACTTCTACCATCCCAGCAAATCCACCTGAACTGCCCTTACCTGCGCATCAGCCTGAGACCCACTCACAGCTTTTGAGGCAAATGCCTGGAGCAAGGGTGACTTCTGACTAGTGCCATTTTCACTGATTAGATGCTGATGAGAACTGGAGTCATCTTTTTCACCTTTAATTATTGGTCTAAAGGCTGAAGAGATCCTGGAAAATTCAGGCGACTCAAGAACACCAAAAACCTGAAAAGGTGTTTGCATGGGAAAGATTAAAACCCAAGAAAACAGGAAAGTATTAGCCCAAAATCCAAATCCAGGAAGCATTAGTCACACATAAACTATGATCCCAAAGAGCGAGAAACACTTGCCAATGCTTCTATGCAAACTAAGTAAATAATTTTCTTCTCTACTCCACAGTAGCAGCTTTAAATACACTTATTCATAGAATCCCACTCACTCCCACCTTTTCTCTCACCCTCGTTATTTCAGTGCATTGCCTTTAACAGTAGTAACTTTCACTAAAAAGGAGCCTCTTTTCAGCCCTGAAAAATTTGAGTGTCAGGGAAGTTATTTACCAGCTAATTTACAGAGAATTAGAAAAAGCTGACAAAGCTCCATCTCCAGGGTCTTTCACAGACTGCAACAGCAAGCGGGCTGAGCAAAACAGCCTTGCACTGACATGTGAGGATCTGGGAAAGGAAGCACCTCAAATGGGCGAGTGTTTGAACTAGCTGGCCAGATTTCCTCTGGAGATAAACAGGCATTCCTAAGGGGGTGACCAAGATTCCTGCCTCATAGGGCTTGTTTCTCTTCCTTGACTACAAGTAGCTCAGAGAAAGATGACAACATGTATGGTACCCAGGCTGGGATGAGATACCCGTGAAGTTCTCTGCTCTCACTTCCATTAAAAAAAAGCAGGGGGGTGGGGGGTTGGTGACAGTGAGAGAATAAAAAGCAGAGTCACCTCAAAACCTCAGCAAGTCCAGAATTCATACCATCTTTCTCCCTGCACAGAAACACTGAGGTCCAGTTATTAGCTGTTTCCCAAGTGGCAGGTCTGCACTGCACTAAGTCTACGGCAGAGTTGGGAACAGAACTTGGCCAGCTTGCCTGCCCGAGCCACGCAGCTGCCAAGACTGCTCCCCAGAAATAATTGTATTTTTGTGGCATTTTTCCTTGTATTTCTCCACCAGAACAATCAACCATCTAATGTCAGGACTAGGGCCTTGCTGTGGCTTAAACACCCTGCCCTGAAAGCTTCCGATCACATTTCAAACAAGATGTAAGGAACAAATGTAATAAATAAACAAAAGAGGGAAGCTAGATCCAGACTCACAGAACACTCTATAAAGCTCTAGAGCCAGGTTCAATTAAGGCTTCCCTTAAACCTCACCACCTGCCTGCCTACACTTCATTAAATCTTCACAGCAACTTGCCAGTTTTGTTTTCACAATAGACCACAGATGAAAGTTAAACCTGAAAATCAGCCAAACTTTGGTTTGCCCTGCGGTTGCTTAGTTACGTGGGTTTTTTGTAAGCCTCTCCCTCATCTCTGGGGTTTTGTTTTTAGGCTATCATTCACTTTGCAAAATCCAAACAAGTACAGATCCATCTGTGACTACCTCTGACCTAGACCACACCCTTCGCTATCTCAACTAGGTGCCACTTGCCTTGCCAGCAAGCACTCCCTTTCTAACCAAGCACAGCCAAATACAGAACCACCTACCACAAAGGCTCGTGAAGGACCAAGAGCACCAGCCCTCAGCCTGCATTTCCTTTGGCCTACCACAGGATGCTGTGTCAGTGATGGGCTGCAGCTCCTGTCTTCGTAACAGCAAGCAGGAGGTGATGCAACGCTGAGGCAGAGGCTTGGGAGCAGTCCTGGAGAGCAGAGCTGCTCCCAGCACGGCTCTCGGCAGGATCAGCCTGATCTTTATTCTGCTGTTGCCTTTCCTCTAAACAGATGGCAAGTCCACTCTTGCACTTTTGTATCCAAATCCCATTTTGGAAGCAAGGCAGCTCTTTGCTGTGGGTTTACCTTGCCTTCTTGCACTCTGCAGGTTTTTAGTTTGTTGTTTTCTTGGGAATTTTTAAAGACCAGCCCCTCCATTTTTTCGATGCTTATCCTTAACATGTCACCCGGGATGATTTCCCATCCCTAACCATAAATCTCTGCTGCACCCAATACAAAAGGGAGCAGTCCTTCACAGCAAGAGCTAACCAAGTACGCCCTCCAGCACAAGGTGGAGAAGCCCAAGCCTTCAGCCCTTAGCTCACTGGCCAAGCACAGAGAAGCAGCATTTACCTGATCTATCATTTTTCGCGCTTCCTCAACCTCTTTATCCTGCGACTCCGTCTCAATGGTGTATGTGCCCGTCTCGCTTACGCTGTCTTCCTCATCATTCTTCCTGCCCTGAGCAGACTTTACCTCTGGAGGTGGAGCAGAGGCAGACTCTGGTTCTGATGATACAACTACGCGAGGAGCTACCGGCACAGGCAGAGGTGCTGGTTTCTCAGCATTCGGCTTCCCAGACTGAGCAGTCTCTCGCAAGTACTCAGCCATAAAATCCTGAGCCATTTTAGACTTCCTCCCAACACTCCCGTAAGTTTTGGCTGATGCTCTGGAAACAGAAGAGGATGAAGAGTTGATCCGATCCTCTGTCTTCTCCCTCTTGAAGGAGCTAGTTCTCTGGGTCCCAGAGGAGCTGTTACTGGGTTTGCCTGCCTGGGCCCCGGGGTGGGACGGCAGCAACACATTTCCCAGCTTCTCTGCCGGCAATGCATTCTTGCGCTTTTCAACCTTGGTCTTCAACCCCGGATCGGTGTCACTCTGGGAGGAGTGAGCGCTGTGCGTGAAGGACTGCGACCGCTTCTTCCGTGGCGTGTCCTCGAAGAACTCGATGACAAAGGCCTGCTTGTTGTGCAGCATCTCGTGGGGATCACGCCTCATCTGGCGCTGCAGCCTCGTTTGCTCCGTCGCACGTTCGCTGCCCGTCATCATCTCCTTATCTGCCTTGGGCGCTACAGGGTCTTCAGAGTCGCTCTGTGTTCCGTCCTCGTGCCTATTGCCTGGAAACAAGGTATGTAGACTTGACTTTCATATTCTCAGTTGCTATGGCCCTGTCATTACCTCCCAGTTGAAATTTATCATTTCAGTTAAAAGAAAACAATCCTACAGGATTAAACAACTCCAAATACATCTGCTGTGGTACAGGGATTGCATCCCATCAGAGGAAATAAAAGAGAAGGCAGCTGTCTCTTGATCCCACTTTTCACAACTGGCTGGCTATCAAGCTAAAAAAAAAAAAATAATTTGAGAAATCATTTAAACCCTAAGGGTTTCTGATTTTGTAACACTGATTGTTTTAGATACCAAATGTTTTGTTTCTTTCTTGTTTTCCCTTAAATAAAAATGATAACATTATTTTGCCATTCTGCCCAATTACTGTAGTCCAAGATCACCTCATTAGGTTTTCTCTGCTAGAAGTGTCTCTGCAGGATCAGTAAATAAACCCCGCACACTGCATCCCATGAAACCAAATCCCCATGATGAAACACTGGATCAGTGTGTTACAAGTGCATGCATCTCTGAGCACCCCCGTTACCCACCTCTACAAGGGGGAAATAAACCAGAGGCTAACAGAAAAGTGAATTTGTACAATTCTTTACTTTTCCTGAAGGTTTAAGAATCACACCATGACAACCCCATGAGTTACACCATTCTATCACCAGCCAAGCAAAGGTTAAATCATTACTTAGAGTTCACTAAGCTTAAAATAAGTTTATAATTATTTTCACTTATATTAGCCACAACCATCTTTACAACCTTCTCTATAGTACAGTGATGCCTGCCCCTCAGCAACTTAGTTCAGGACTCTCAGAAAGTAAGTTAAAGTAAAACAAAAAGTTAAAGTAAAACAAAAAACAAACCTTTTTTTGGAGAAGGAAACGGGTGTGAAGGCACACAACACGATTCAGTCAACGACCAGGAACCTGTCATCGGGAGAACGGGGAAAGAGGTCTCTGCGCTCTAGACTGTAATATGCAGCAAGATATACTGGCTAAAATACCACGTGTTTGAAAGGAAAACTGCTCAAACCTACTTTGCGAGTTCTCCAGACACATGGATGAAGACCATTTATTACCTCAAGTTAGCTGTGAAAGATTAGAATTTAATACAAGATAAATTCAACCCAGAAGTCAGTCCTCTGAAGACTTTCCTAACAAGTTTGCATTGTGCCCCCAGGGCTGATAAGCTTTGTCCTTGGAAGGAAAAGCTCTTAAATTAAAGGGTCTTGGCTCACAACTCTGCTGAATGCAAAACAGTGAGGACACAAGGAAAAACACGCACTGTGCCCACGGATGCCCCAGCAGAACACCATACACATCCCCTCAAGCTGCTAAGGCCTGAACTTTCTAGTCTTGATGCCAGGCTTTACATTTACCACATTGGTCCTGAAAGTGAACAAATGTCACTAATGAACCCTGACGGTGGACGTCTCTGATCCTTAAGACCCAAACCTGGTAGGCAGCCAACAGTAGCCTCCAAGTCATCTTAAAAATTAGCCCTGCCAGAAGAACGCGCTACACAGCTATCGCAGATAAGTGACACCCTATTCTCTGCCAAAGCAGAGGTGGATAAACTCCTCAGGCCACCAACACTGTACGTTTTAATCAAACGTCCAAAGAGTTGATTTCTTGATATGCAAATTATGCATTAAATTACCTCAGCTTCTTTCCATGCCTTATGGACTGTAAAGAGGCAAGTGCAGTCAGTCTAGTACTCCTGAGCATTGCTCAGGAAAATCCTCAGATGAGCACCAGCTGCCTAACTCTAGTTTTCTCCAAGAGGAAAGAGCAAAAGTACTGAAGCACATTTCTATTCCTGACAATATTCTCCAGCAAGTCAACAAAATCCAGTATCACAATACCAAAACGAAACAAAAAAAACAACCAAAACCCCCACATCCCAACCCCCAAAACCTTCTATCACACAGTCACAGTAAACTGAAAATAAGACCCTAAATAAACAGGCAGGGCACCTCAACACTGTCCTTTATTGGGAAGGACTAGAAACATGCAATGACAACAAAGCAGTTCAATTTCCATGCCATGCCAAACCCCAGGGATAGATAGGCGAGATCTTTTTGATCATAGGGGCTTCTCAAAAACTGTACACAAAACAGCAAGTTGGAAGTGTAATAGGTAAAACGTTTCCTATTATGAGGTTTTTTCCAACAAGGATCAAGCAAATACTCCTTTAAGGGAAAAAGTATTGCTCTCTTTCAAGAAGGATCTCAAGCACAAGTAGGTCTGGTAACCCTCAATACGACTTCATCAGTTAAAGCTGCAGTTCAAAACAATAGGTTTTCCAGAGGCCTGCAAAGCAGTAAGAATACAGGAATAAGTGGTGGTCTCCTAGCTGTTCAGTGCATGGCCCGAGAGAGACATCCAAGCAAGCCCAAATCTTGCAAAATACATTGAAAGTTGCATGAGAATCATGTGAGTCTCACCAGCTGCACTAAGAACTGGGCTCCAAACTGCACTTCAGATCTTTGAAAATCCCCAAAGAATTCCTCACAGTAACACACTTAACAGGACACAGGTCCACGAAACCTAAAGTTTTTGAACAGAGCAGGATTTCAGAGAAGCTTTAGTTTGAGACAAGAAATCTTCTTCTAACAAGCACAATTTCCTCCACTGGGGATCATATATATCTCAACTCTACCACCAGCTTCCATGTTAGGATCTCTGGTCATTACAGCCATCAGGATGATTCCACTTACCCTCCTCTGGTCCACAGCTAAAAAGAAAAGTCATTCCTTGAGCTAGGACAAGCCAAGAGAAGAAAATTCACTGAAATACCTTGTTTACCAGCCTGCCTGACCACATGGAAACTATTTTAGACATTTAAAAAACAAAATCCTTTTTTCAATCACTGTTACTGCTGAGCTGACATTATAGATGTAGAGGAACCAGATTAGAATGTCCCCAGGCCAGCATCACACATGAATTCAGGGCCAGGTGAAGAGCCTGCTAGCCAGATTCAAAACCATTAACAGTCATTAAAGGAATAGTCTTCATCCTGCAAATCTGGAGCAGAGATAATTAAGTCCAGTTCTCCTTGACAGGAGAAGGATTTTCCCCCTTTATTATGCTGCATTTGCACGGCCAACAGAGAACTATGTCCACATGACAAGACATTCACTCACCTTTAAGCGTCCTCACATGAACCGGCAGATCACTCTTTGTACTGTACACATCGTCTCCTGGAGACTGCCGTCTCATCAAGCTTGGGTCATTCTGGACAAGCCAGTCAGCCACTTTGCTCTCCGCTGACATCACTTCTGTATGAGCTGGTTCCTTACTATATGGTCTTCTCTGTCTGAGTGAAAATTTAGTTACATGGTCTTTTATCTTTATTTTACCGGGGGTACCATCATCAAATTCAATGGTGAATGAGGCATGACTCTGTACAACGGGGGCTACTACAGCATCAACATCCTTTGTTGGGATCTCATGGACCTGTGTTTCTGGAGATTTTGATGGCTGCTGAAATTCTTTAGTTGGAATCTCAAAGTAACTTGGCTCTCTCCGGAAAGCAAACACAGACTGTTCTTGGGCATCTCTATAAGCAGAAATATTACCATTCAGCTCCTCTTCATGTTGGGTTATCTCTTTTGATCTTTCTACAAAAGGGGGGGAAAAAAGGCAAGAAAACCTTAAATACACAAACATTAGCTGAAATGGATTAAAGAAAAAAAAAACAAGTTCTGTTTTAAATAGCTTTGTACTCTGCCCTCATCACTGAAATCAGTGCTTACTGCACTGCTGCGGTCTGACCAACAGTTTCTTATATTCAGTTTGTCCTTTCTTCCATTGCTCCCCAAAGAGAGCTGAGCACACGCACACACCACTGAATGTTTTGGCAGAACCTGTGCGGCTGATGGCATTTTAAGGTTTCTGTATGCTTGGGCTGATGCGGAAGGAAGACACCCTGTTTCACCTTGCTGAACTCACTTACATGCACACCTACTCAACTTTCTACAGCTCAAAGGAAAAGCCTGAGTGTGCAAAGCCAATCACAGTCATATTTTTGCTGGATCAACACCTAATTCTGTAACATCACTAGGGATAAACCCACACTTTTCAGTAGCACCCAAACTTCTTGGCTAAAGGGTCACTTACTTTATTTCAGCCTCCTAGGAGGGCTAGTTAATCACAACCTCTTTCTGCTAGGGAAGAGATATATTGCACATGCATCAAATAAAAAACTCTTTGTGCAGTAAAGCATACGCTTGATAGAAACATCAGGTTTACTGCACAAGTGAAAAAAAGATGCATCTTCCATGTATATAGACTTACAACAACAGGAGTGGTAAGACATCATGGCTTCCAGGGACGATGAAGTGAGAAACAGATTGCTTCCACATCAATCAAATTCAGAAAATGCATCAGCTCTTAAAGCATGTCTTATATAGGAAACTCTTGGGACACACAGTGGATGCTTTATTCAGGTGGGCTGCATACGCTCAGACACAGCACTGCTGTTTAACTAGGTCTCAAACAAGCTTAGTGAGGCCTTTCTCATACATACTGAATTATTCCACAACTGCTCTTTCTAGTGTTCAAATATTTCAGGGGAAACATTTCAGATTTCCCTTATTCTGGTTTCACTGGCAGCAATCTACACACAGCAATGTGCATATAAGAGTACAAAAAAAGCAGTAATTAAAGGCTTCACACAGTAAAGATCAAAAATGCACAGGAATTTTGTTGTCCACCCCCCCTAGCTTCTCCCACCCCAAGTCACCTCTGTTACCTGAGTAATGTTCCTCTTGCCTTCTGTCCTCCTTGTTATTTGCATCATCTTCCCCCCACCAGGAGGGCTGCCCATAAAGAGGGGTGCGATAAGTATTGGTCTCTAGGAAGAGGATAAGCAAATACTCTTACACAGAAAATACTGATTTAGCAGGTTCACAGAAGTCAACCACATGCCAAAAGGGAAAAAACAGCAGGGTCAGATGAGATCACATACCTGTTACATTGTGGTTATAACAACAGCAAATTATACATAATAATGAGTATGTTCAGTCTTTTCTTTTTTTCCTCCCCTTTTTCCTTTTTTGTTCTGCTGAAAGATGCTGACTCCACCTCCCTTCGCCGTCTTTCACAGGTGCAGTTCCCAAATACTGGATTTTCTCCCTCTCTAGCCTCATTATTCAGTGGAAGGGGAAGATTTTTGGCAGGACAGACCGCAAAACGCCAACCACAAAATTGTCTGCAACTCACCTGCAATTCAGGTGAAAATCAAACTTTTGTCCTGCTCCTAACTGGGAAGACTTTAGCTCTGCCCTTTCTTGTCCCACCATTTTTTCCAACTTTTCACCGCTCCTCCCACTCTAAGTGACACACACCCCACAACAGGAAATTCTTGAAGCCTTACAAATATAGGGAAAATGGTAAAATCATCTCCTTACACATACATAAAGAAGTAAACCAAGCAGATTGGAGTCACTGCAGGACAGAGGTTTTCTCACGAAGCTTGCCCTCAAAGGGCCAGACTTTTATCATTTTCTCTGCTCAAACAGCATTCACTGAAAGATCAGGGCTTTGTTGCAACGACTGGTACCCAAAGGAGCTGATCCACTGCTCCTCATTTTGCCACCCACAAAACAAAGACTCTGTTTTGGCAGTGCCTTGGGCTGCTGCTGTTTATGCAACAAGTGAAAAGAATACACCTCAATTTACCTGTGGTATAGTTATTATGTTTTTATAATAGTTTAAGAGAAGCAAACAAAGTAGCTTTTGTTCTTTCATCTAGAGGTGACAGAGACACAAGGATAGGTCAGGGGCTGAGGTTAAGCTCCAGCTTTGTTTGCTGCTTCTGCCTCTACCTTAGCAGCCATCAGCACATGCTTTACTGGCTGCGTCTTAAACCCTGGCTCCAGCTACAGGGCTGTAGCCGAGCGTCTACTGCCAGCTGCTGCTTGCCCAGCCTGTGGTTTTAAAACCACATGCTGTTCTGTGTAAAACAGCCCTCAAACAGCCCTGCAATTTTGCATTCCCTACTTTAATAGAGACATTGCAGAAAGTAGTCATTAGCATAAGGGAAGTCAGGCGATGAAGGGGAATTAAATAATTCAACTAAAAAAAGAAGGGTGATTTTATGCTTCTGTTTCTAACGCAACACAGACCCAATGGCCACTACTTCAGATTTTTTTTCTAGAATAGTTCCAGAGATATATAAGCTCATACATTGACAGTCCACAGGCAAAAATTTTGCTTTACAAATGCATCCCACAGGCCAGTTTCAAGAGATCTTCTTTGTGTTTCAGAATTAACCATGCTGCCTCCCTTTCCACTGAGGATCAAAGGAGGCTGAAAGTACTACTCTCCTTTCTGCCTAGAGTGCATGGAAGACAAACTGTGTTCCTATTACACAGGCAGTCTTTGAGAGTTCAAAGGAGGAAGCATTTCTCACCATGAATAAATTGGAATTGCCAAGCAATACATTTCATAACTGAGGATGGGTAAACCACTAAGGGAGAGCGGAAGGTGGAAAAAAAAAAAAAAAAAGAAAAAACTATTTACAAGCTTGTCAATGAACAGAGGCACCCAAATGTAGGGTTTGTCTGTCACACACCCTAGCAGAAACCTACCACCCTCTCTTTATGCCATGACTTGCCCACTAGACCCCCACCCCAACCACACAGCATCTGCTCTACCAATATCAAGCACTTCTTTTGGGCACACACTGCAATGGATTATCACCCTCTTAAGTGCACTACTGATCTTAGGGTTGTTGGCCAAGAGGCAGTCAGGGCCAGGAGAAGGGTGATGGACAAATCCATTAACAACACCCAGCTATTGCTGCGGTAACTTATGCCTAAAGGTCGGCGAGGCACAGTGAAGGGCTCAACCCTGAAGAAACATATGAGACTTTGGATACATGTCTCAGATTAATATGATCAATTCTGAAAGCTCATCAGTGGTTTATTTTAAGTTGCTGGTGGAACAAATCCTGAGCATACTACCCTACAGATGAAATGCAAAGACCATCTTGCAGTTGATTCTTGCACAAGCAGCACCATTGCCAAGCATGGGTGCTGTTACTGCTTGCACCTTGCAAGGAGCTGTCTCATTATAGCTTGTCTCTCCAACACATCCCAGCCCCTCACAGGATCCCAAAGGCCTCCTAGTCTAGAAGATTCTAGTTATCTGTTACAAGAAAATTTTGTTTCCAAAGGGGCAGAAGTGAGCTAAGAGAACTCACATCCATCCTGCAGGATAGACTTCTTCCAAGAAGCTGTTCCAGTCCCAAGATCTGTGTCCCACCTGCATGCTGGACACATAAGCTACTGCCTTTGTCCCCCAGGAGCTTTTCTGCTACAGGGAAAAGGCAGCCAGGGGCGCAAGTCAACACTGATCGGACTTCTGTTGTTGAGGAACTTTGGGATTATAAGGAAAGCTGAAGGAAAAAAAAAAAGAGGATTCATAAAGAATAACCAGCCAGTTCCTCCGCCTTCTCAAATTTCCCCCTCTACCCTAAAGAGCCCTAACAGATGCTTGGAAATTCCCCAAATTTCCCCTCCGACAAAAGCCAGCACAAAGCCAAAACTCCATCAAGGAGCAGCTACACAGAGCGCATCAGGTTGGGCAGAGTGCACCCACCTGGGGCTGCTAGGGTGGGAGCCGCTCTGTCACACTCCCTGCATGGTGGCAGAAGGTCCCACCTGCCCCACGACACAGAGCTCACGTGGCCCCACCTGCAACACCCTGTCACAGCGTGTAACACATCCGCTCACTTCTGTGGTTTTTTTTTTTTTTCACTCCTTCCCTCTCCCAGCCTCCACAATAAACTGGAACTTCATTCTAAAGACTGCAAAAAGCACAGATGGGAAGCTGAGGAGTCAGTATCTTGCTATTTGGGGACAGTTTCAATATTTTAAGAGCAATTAATGTTTCCACTGAGCCTTCATATTAATTTGTATTTTTAATAACACTATCAAGTGACACAGACACCCTCATTCTCAGCTACTAATCAAAGTGGCCAGATCCTGAGCCAGAGTAAAACTTCCCTCTCTTCAGAAGAGCTACAGGAATTTTCTGCCCTGCTCATGTCAGAAGCTTCTGCCCCTTCAAATTTGCCAGCACAACTGACCTGAGGCCTCTCCCCGCTCCAGCTCTAACACAACAGTATTGTATAAAAAGGGGAGGGGGCACAAAAAAAAAAAAAAGCAAAGCACGATAGGAAGGCAGCTAAACCAGATGGCTGTAACAGAAGCGGACCAGGAACCAGCTACATATGCAGCTGTGCCAGCGGGCTTTGCTCTTCACCAGCTGGGATGCATTTTGGGTAGCAACTTCAACCTGGATCTGCAGCACCCAGAGCAGCACATCTGCTTGTGTGCCAAGACAGGCACACTATCCTGAAGCCACTCCCTCTCCATTACATTTTAGTGTAAGACGGAAGCTCTTGCAAGAGCAGAGACTCAGGGTTTGCCCAAGTCAGCGGTGAAGCGAGGAACACCAATGGAAACTAACTGCTCAGTCATTTTAATGACATGAGACTTGCTCCAATTGATGGCAGCTCGTTACCACCTCTCTCCACTCCACACCAGGCTGCCCAGATGGTGCCAGTTCATTTAGACTTATTTCTTGGCTCATCAATTCAGGTAGACAGTCCGAAAACCATCCTTTTAGATAACTGAATTGAGGTCAGCACAAGCATTCAGTCAGACAAATACTGAGCTACCCGTGACAGTGTAACACAGGGAAGACCACTGACATGCACATGTTCTGCCCTGGATTTCAGTCTTCAGGGATGTCACTCAAAAGAAAAAATGAAGGCTGTTTCAGTGCAGAACAAGGGAGGTCCACTTGTTTAACAAATCTGGCAGGAACATGGCCTATTAAATTACTATAGAACTATTGATTACCTGAAAGTATCATGAAAGAAAATGAGATGTGTCAATACAAAAGATCTATTCACGGAGAAGTGTATCACAGAACAACACAAGGGCATGACCAAAAATACAGTTCAGGTCACAAAAGGGAAAGGAGAAAGCCTGCGTTAATGCTGCTCTCTATCAGCAAGTGGGCAGAAGAGCTTTCATGACCATGGAGCATGCAGCTCCCACCACAGAGGGGTCTGAATTCCCTTGAAGGTGTCCCCTGTGGTGGCGACAGAAATGAGGGCTCCACTTTGCCAAGGTCCTTGCAAAGCTTCAAACAGCCACGAGAGAGAGACAGCAATGGCAAATTTCTTTGCTGACTGAAGCACACATAGCTTTGAAGCTGCCTACTTCAAGTCATAACAAAAGCGTGAGAAACCAGCTTGCTTTAAGTCAAACCGTTTTTGATTCATTATTAATAACAATAATGTCCATCTTCAGAAAATGCAGAGTAGGCTTCTTACAGCAAAGGCCTTGGGGACAAAAAAAAAAAGAGATGATCTAGCTATAACATCTTAAAATTAATTCCTTACATCTCTGCTTTTTAACTCCTCTTCAAAAATAGAGAATTCAGACCTAGTAGGAATAACCATAAAACAATTCTCTGACTCCTTGCTGCAGTACTTATTTCACCTGTGCATGGCAAACCTAAATCCTGGTCTTTTCTACCTGCTGTGAACACACACAGATCCCAGAGGCTTTCAAATCAGGCTGATAATCACAAATTTATTGGTATCAATTACATGGTCAAACCTTTAACATGCTGCAGGTACCACCACCCTAGCTCAGATGAAAAGCAGATACACCACCATCACTCCTCTAAATTAAAGGCTAGGGTAGAGCTGTGCGTCTAAATAGCTATTACTATGATCTCATGCAAAAAGCAGCCAAAGACCATGGAAACCACTTCACAGCTGGGCACAACTCCCACTGCCTCCATCCATGCTGCCTGCTGACCTCAGCCCCGGGCGCCAACAAGACTTTCAAGTTGGCCACTGTGTTGAGAGGACTCCCTAATGACACGGACGCTAACTCCTCGAGTGAGCCTATTTCACAGATCGTGGAAGAAGCTCAAGTCCTGCTCCTACAGTGGGTGATGCCCATTTCAGCTGGACGCTGTGGGCAGCCTCCACCCCTGGAAACTCATGCCTGCAGCAGTTATTCAGAGGTTACTCATCAGATTCGGCATTATCTAGTGCCATCACTTTGTGAGGGCTTTAAAGAAAAAAATAAATTAAGAACAGCCTGAGGATTAACTATGCATTGAGAGCAGAAGACCACAAAGTAGCTTATCTCACCCCATCCAGCACCTCAATTCAGGTAGAAACAGATGGGGATTGTGACAGTCTTAAAATCTGCTCAGTTCAAGGCTGTACCTGGCCTCCTGATCACTTAAGGCTTTAAACATGAGAGCTGATGGCTATTTTTAGCATTAGCTAGCTGAACCGTGGGCACTTTTCTCATTCATATCCATGTCCAACCCACACGGCTTACCAAGCTTCTTGCCTCAAACATTTCACAAAGACTGATGATTTTATGCTTACAGGCAACATTCACCCAAAAGCTCCAAGTTCCACAGCGTAAAGACTAAATGGCTGAGCTGTTTCCCATTAACTCCGCTGGATCACTTCATCCTCAGCCCCTCACCTCCTCCCATTTCTAAGCAGCTCTAATTGTTCACATTGTTTTGTTAAACGTCTTCCCTGAAAGCTTGCATTCCCTCTGCCTCTCTTCCACCCGGGCCCTGGGAAGCCATCCTTCTAAAGGCTTTTGTCACTCCAGACCTTGCTTTAATTAGTCAATGCAAATTCCTAAATACCTACGGGCTTAGCAAAACAGCTCTCTCCCCAAAGCCTCTTTCTGCTGCCACTAAGCAAGCCCACTCCGTGTAAGAATACTACATTCTTCTTTCCACTAATCATTTTAAATTGCTGCCACTACTCCGAGCAACCAAGGAGATACTGTGCATGTGTGCAGCTGAAGACAAGGTGAATTAGTCAGATGAAAAAGGGACCCACTGATCATTCTGCTCACATGACAGAGATGCTTTCTGGAGAGCGAGGCACTGGTTTAATGCTCAGACTCCCTCCCTTGCTTCCACAAGCTTCATTCCAATCCAGGAAAACACTTTCAACAAAACATCCTGAATTCCTCCATCTTTCAGTGGGGTTAGCAGCACTTCACAGATTTTTTTCATATCTGTCAGTCCCACTGCATATTATATATTTCAGCACTAGCCCCCAGTAAGTACTCACAGTCCTTTTTGCCTTAGACCTATGGTCTGTGCCCACTAACGACGACAGAAACATCATGCAGGTCTGTGAACCACATGCTAGAGAAATGGGTAACCTTGCTGAAGGGTCACTCAACGTCCTGACTTTGAAGATGTTCCAAATATCAACTGCTTATGCTATGTAGGTTAAAACCAACCAGTGTGTATTTTGGAAGGTGACAAGAATAAAAATGAGAATGTTCACGCAACCAGGTAACAGCAAAGGCAAACTGGTTCCAAATACTGGCAATGCTTTTCAAGAACCCCACATGCCTTGCAAGGCAGCTGGAGAGCCCTCCCCACAGCGAAGTTCACCTCTTCTCACCCTCCACAGTGTCATGGTTAATCATCACCAACTTAATTCCTTTACCTGCACGCTTGTGAGGCAAAGTCACAAAAGCCACAACTACAGGAGAGGGCAACACAGACACAGCTAAAACAACACAAAGAAAGGTTTAGCGGTGTGGAAAACGCAAATTGGGCACGCAGACCCATGTGCTTCCACGCGCAGCTAGAGGCAACAACGAGACCAGGGAGAAGTATTACACTGCTTTAGTAGACTGCGTCAGCTTAGAGGGATTTTCATAAAGACAATATATAGGAGATTAAGGTCGGCCAACCCACTTTAGTTAGTTATCATGAAGCCCTAACAGATTTACCCAAAGTTGTACACATTTCTAGAAAGCTGCTATATCTATCTCTGGGGCCACCTCACCCAGATGCTGTCTCACTCTTTTACTTCCCTCCATTCACCTACCTGCTTCTTCCTTGAACAGACCCAGTGGGCAGTCTCTCTGCTAACCCTAAAGCTTTCCAATCACTCTGCCACCCTGGTGCCACAAGACCACCACTAGCAGCCATCTGTCATTGGGATGCTTTAAAACCATTTTTGTTCCTCCCATGTATTACCAAGCTCTAGAAGTCCAACCAGTATCTGAACAGGACTGGGGGAGGCCTGCCAAGGCAGTACGTACAGGAGGCAGGAAGCTCAGATGGGAGAGACAAGACTGCTGGGGAGGTCTTGGCCCACCCTGGTGGGGAACAGGGAGGAAGCAGGCATGACAAAGGAAGGCACTAGTGAGTAAAGAAATGGAGAACACAAGGAATTTTTCAAATGGAGAAGATTTGCAGCCAGGGAACAGTGAACCTGAAGCAAACGTCTCCCAGTTTGGCAATCAGTTTTAATCCCACTTATTGGTGCGTTACGAAATAACAGCAATTTAAAACCATACAGGGCTTTTTGAAAGAAATGGCTTGTTGCCCTCTGCCTGCCAGCACCACGCCACAGCCACCATGCATCTTCCACTCTGAGTCACCATCTCTGTTCATACAACACCAGCTCACTGTTAGAAAATTAAAAATAGACCAGACAGGTGCCAAAGAACTTGCCAAACCTGATCAGCCCACAGGTTCTCCAGCACATACAGCAACAAGGCATGTGTGAGTCATCATGCCAGCTGATTTTTTTTTTTTTTGGAGGCTGAATCTCCAAAAACTGAGAATCTGCAATACTCTGAGGTTTAGAAAGACGACCCTTCTGGAACTGCTCCTAGATGCAACCCAGACACTGTACACTTTATTCTGACCCAGCACAGGCATCAAGCTGCACATTGTTTTGAATCTTGATTAACTAGCTCCAGAGCAAGTACCTGGAATTGCTTTCCTCTCTCCTTTCTCCAGCTTTGCTTGCGGGGACTCAGTGTAGACGCCGCGCTCCATGGGTTGCTCCGCCCTCTTCATGGCCGTGCCTTTGTAATTCATCTGAAGTTGGCTGGTGTACTTCTCATGCTGCACAGACACAAGCAACAGTTGCAGGGTGCCCATGCCATCTGTGTGCTGGCCCATGGAAAAGACAAACCACCCTTCCCCACAAACAGATCACAACACAAAGGCAAACACGGTGGCTATGGTGTGAATAAAAAGACAGCACACCTGAGCAGAGGCTACAGAACAGCAGAAATGCCAGCTGAGAGACTTTCAAATACCTCGTTTGGAAGACATTAAGTAACAATTCTAGTCCATGAGAGAGTCACTGTGACTTAGGCTCTGCAAAATAGCTCATTAGGAAACCCTTTAAAGAGTAAAGGTAAGAATCGGAACTTAAACTATTTTCCATTAAAGATCCAAATCCTGAAATCTTCTTTGTTCTTAAAGAAACATTTTTAATTCTTTCAGGGTGCTCATCTGCATTCTCAGTTTTTCAGCAAAGGCAATTAAAACATATTTGAACTATTTCTCTCCAAACTCTCTCACCAGCTAGGAAAGTGACTCTGCCTTAAAACGGGCTCCATGTTAACATAGTAAATGAGCTATTTAAAAGTGGGTTTATTAAAAGTAAATTAATAAAAGGGTGTACCCATCCAGATTACCCCTGAGAAAGCTCAATGACAGGAAAGGGTTGCTTTTCTGCCTTAGATAAGAGGGTACTTGAATATTTTGTATCTGCTACTGAACTCTTTTTGTTAAAAAAAACAAACACAGCCTCACTGAGGACTGCTCAGTAAGTAAAAATTGGGAGTTTGAAGGCAAAAACGAGATTATATACAGGAATAAATTAAACAAACTTTAGCCTGCTGGAGGAAGTGTGATGGAGCTGGCCTAAGTCACCATGCTCAGAGAAAGGCATCTGCGCTCTGCTTCCGGGAGGGAACAAGTTCTGCTATGCTTCACCCACGAGCTAATGTGCTGGCTGTTTAATACCATTACAGCTTTAGTAACCTTTTTTGCTGGCAGTCACGAAATCATAAATAACTTCATCTACATGTTTGCACAGGGATAACAGCGATCAGAGTAGAGATAACTAGGAAATTTCTCTCTCCTCAAAGGAAGGTTTCGTTAAGTCCCAATCCAAGGAGAGCCTCACATTGTGCAACATTTCACTCCTGTCAAGAGTATTTTAATATTTCAGGCTGCTCGACCACTACTAAAGCACTTAAAAGAAAAGATAAAAAAACTAAAAAACACACCTGCACCCAGACACACTTACCTTTAATGCTTCTTCTGGGACTTTGTGTTGAATTTGCTCCAGGACATACATGTTCGAATGTACAGAACTCATTAAGGAAACAGCAAAGTAATTGGATGGACAGAGAAAACTACCATTTAGTCACAGAAAGAAAACAAGATCATAAAACCAGAAAAGCTTAAAATACGCAGGGCACTAAAAGTTGCCTGTGCTGCATCCCACCACGGTCTTTGTTGTGCAAGTTTTACAACAGAGCATGGAACCACATCTGCTGGCCAGACCTGTGTCAACTAAAGGGTGGCACAGAAGGGGAGCAGGGCAGGAGAAGCTTGAGGGAGCACTAGCAGCTCTGTGCAGGACCTAGGGGAGCAACCAGAGCCCTGACTCAACGCACCCAGCACCTCTCCACCAGGCTGGCAGCTCTGGGCAGACCACTCTCTCCTCATGGTATCCTGGCCAAGATGGGGCAGTCTTGCATGCTGGGGATGAGGGAGTAGAAGAGTTCATATCCCTGCAAGTATGCCTGGGACTATGGTGCTCTCTTGCCCTGACAAGGCCTTTCAGCCACTGCACTTTTCTGGGTGAAAAGTAAATCAGGTCATGAGCTGCTGTGACCTCTTAGGAAGGGAGACATTCAGTAAGGTTGAGCCTAGGCAATAATCCTCAGCGACACTGTGAAAAAAGAAAAAAAAAAGGAAGCATCTGGCAATGTCATCATGAACAACCCAATCAGCACAGCACAGAGCAAAGGGGAGGAAAAAGGAAAGATGGAATATTTCAGACTAAAAATACACCAAGTAATACTGGCATAGCAGGGAAACTCCGCACAGTCTGTAAGTGAAACTTTAAATGGAAAAGAGACAAATGCTCTTATGCAACTGCACACAGCTGACTCGGAGACCTCAGGAGATGCTGCCATCCACACCAAGCTGAACACGGTATGCAGAGCGAGCACAACTAAGGACAGTGGCACTGAAGCAGCAGAGGAGAGGAAGAGATTGTAACTGCCATAGCAACTATGCTGAAGTAAAAAGATGACTCTAAAACATACATTCTTTAAAGTCTTCCTGTTGAGGGCAATAAATTCCACAATTCATAAATGCAATCATTCATTTCACATGAATATCCATGTAAGGGCTGCGAGACTACACTCTTCAACTCAGCTGCTTAGTGCTCAGAACTGCTTTCTACAAAAAGTTTAAACCTGTATCACAGCCACTAAAACCCACCCACACTCTAGGCACCTGGCTTATGCCTTCGCTAGACTGAAGTTCACAGCAAATCTTCTACGAGCTTCCCCATACATCCAGAGAGCAGAAGACACATGACCAGCTACATCAAAAGAACATCTGCAAAGTTGCAAAGTCAAGAAAAGCTAGAACTGAGGTTGCCTATGGGACTGTAACAAGCTTCATCACGTGTACACTGAAACACCACCTCTAATGACATGATGCCAGATGACAGTGCTTTTTTTTATGGGGCTGCACTCAATAAGGGGCTACCCAGTATTTTATCCCTCTCATCAACCGCACCCTGTTTAAATGCTGATCTAAAGGCAAATCATCTGTCTCCTTTCTTTTTCTTTTTTTTCCTTAAAGATTCAGCCACTATCTCCCTTTAAATAAAAAAAAATACCACTGTGAAGCAAGGATTTTTTATTTCTAAAATGGCAAGACAGTGAGAGACCAAGACCAAAAGTACAATCTTTACACAACACCCAGAAAACTCTCTTTTCCAGCAGATTCAGGATTGCATACACATCAGTGTAAGCATTGCTGTTGCAACAGCCAGGGCTCCTGCACTGTCGCTGCTTCGAGCCAAGGTACTCACATCCCTGCAAGATCAGCGAGGCTCAGCCTCTCCTTGCTGCTTCAGCTCTCCGGGCTCCAGCAAGGTTTGGAGTATTTCAAGGCTATGGCACGGCCAGGCCAAGCACAAACTCATTATCGTGGGAACAACAAAAGGCACAAGAATGTGGCTTGGGGTCAAGGATACAGTTTTCCAGCCAAACATTTCCTCCCCTCAGTCTCTGCCTCTATTCTCAGAAATGTCTGGACCATTTTAACTGAAATTTCCCCACAAAAGAAAAAAGAAACCTGGAGAAGACACTTGCTACTTCTAAATTCAGCCTGAGTGGGTAAAGTTTGGCAGATAGAAGCAACCAGAAAAAAGTGACAAAAAAAAGGATTAGATTGCATGAAAAGGCAGCAATAGGAGCCTCCACTTAACACTGTTGATCTACAGGCTCAGAAAGGCATTCTGACATCTACGCTTAGAGCCAGTCATACAGTCACATCAGGACAAAAAGGAAAGGTGTGAAGGCAAAGGTGTTTTAGCAGACACTAGCAGGATTTATGACTCCGTAAATAAAGCAGTAACTGCAGCCTAGCCTCGCTCAACAGGGGTGAAATTTGCTATTGCTAGAGTGTTTTACTCTTGCATTTTGTGGCAGAAGCAATTTACACGAGCGAACTTCAATTGATACAGAGTCAAGGGTCTGACCACAAGCCCCAGAGCAAGATGTTTAAGGCTGAAGACTTGCAAATTGTCTGAAAGCAAGCATTTGGGTGAAACGATTAACAAAAACACACAAGTTGGATGGAAACAAAATAGGGAGATGTTAGTTCATACGAAAGCATATTAAAAGTGTTTGCTCCCTGGCTGCTACTAGCTATAGTTGCCACTCAAATAAAAAGAGAAAACACAACCCTTCCTTAGAGATGTAAGAGGCACCTCTGTGGTCACTACTGCCAGTGCAGGGCCTGTTTCAAAGACCAATGAAGATACCAGGCATTATGATTAATATGCTCTGAAGCAGGTCCATGGTGGAGAAACAAAAGCTTAGGAGCCATCCAAAGGCCCCAGGAGGCAAAACAAACACTCTTACTCTTTAGTCACAATTAGCACTGTTAACTCTACATGCAGCAAACAGCACAATACCCAACCAAAGGCCTCATCCCACTCCATCTTCAGAAAAGAAGGATATCATAGCCAAAGCGAATAACATCATTCAGTTTTAGGGTGATGTATTTCTGGTCAGGAATCCTCACATCATTGACAAACGTCTGCAGGAAAGAAGCACAGGAATGGTTTTTGACTGAGGGTATCAAGGTGATGCGTCTCAGACAGATGGGGCTCCTGGAGAGCAGCCATGCCCACCTGCCAATGGCACTGCACACATTCAGGGTGCACTAGCACAAAGTCAGCCAGGCGAGGAGCTAAGTTCCCTAGAAAAATCTGGCACGTAGCTCCCATGGGCAAGTTAGAGCACCCCAATTATGCTTCAAAGCAAGGTGCTCTGAAGGGACCCCCAGGGAGATTTACCTTTCCACCAACTGCAAATGAAATTTTAGTCCCTGACTTGAACACATAAATGAGGTGCCTGAAGTTAGGAACTTCAGATGTTCTCAGCTCTCTTCCGCCCTTCACAACCAGCAAGAGCAGCAAACAGTGCAATAAAAGCTACAGCGACTCACTCTAATTACTGAGCTGGGAATCAGCTTTCCACTCGATATCAAAGACTGGTGTCAGCCCCAAGGCCTGATAATTTAACGCGCAAAGCCCATCTTAGAGGAAGGGGGAAACGAAAATGCACAGGAAAACGAAACATTTGCAGTGGTATCACCGTGATGTCTGAGGCCACACTGTCCAAGACGCCGTGTATCAGTACAACAGGCCCCTCGCACAGAAGATTCACCTGCTCATTTTTCCCAGACAGTTAATTGAGGGCCAAAGAAACTAAATTATCCTTATAAAGGTGCAAGAAACGTACTTTATAGCTGTGAAAAAGCATCTTGGATGTCTCAGATGCCTGCTTTCCAAGGGGATCCCCTAAGGACCAATTCTTGCAGAACAATGGAGGAACAAATCAAGCACTCATGGACATCTTTCACAAATAAACCCATGTACTTTTGTAATAACTCAGGACAAGTAAAAATAAATCATAAACTCTGTTGAAAAAGCACTCAGTTGCACCTGGGGCAGGCAGAGACACCAGGAGTTACCCTACCTTGCAAGGTGGGATTCACTCAGCCTCACAGACCAGGAACCTGCTGCTGGGTCTTTCTAGCCTCAATACAAACGCAGCTATGCTCTGATGAATCAAAATTATGGTAGAAAATGAGTTTACATGCTTCAACCACTGAAGCACAGTCTTCTCCTTCTGCCGTCTGCCCTCAGCCAAGCCAAACATGCATGATAAGACCATGCATTAATCACAGGGGAAAAGTAGCGGAGGAAACTAGAACCTCAGCAGACAACAGCCCCAAGCTTTCTGGCAGTTTACAGAAGAGCTGAGGAACAGGCCTGTAATTTCAGAATAACAGCAGTGAAGCTGGTTAAAAGGCACAGAATTTCTATTTGCATTATTTTTTTTAATATTTAAAAATCCCACAACAGTCAGATCTGGAACAGGAATAATGATTTGCTGAATTTTATGCAAAACAAAATTCTGCAAGAAAACCCATTTTGATGTTGTTACCTATTCATCCATGGTTACTTCAAATACAATAACCCAAGGGAACTGCTTATTGCAGACAGAAATGCTACCTTCAAAACCACAAGACCCTTAATAGAGACTGCAGAACCAGCTGAACATTATAATAAAAACAATACAAAATATTTTGACAATTAATATGAACCAGAGCATCCAGCAAAACCATATAATGCATTGCTACCAAGCCATAAAGTAAATACAAAGCAAAAGCAAATTCTGAAAATGGAATTAAAATCAAGGTCCTCAAAAGTGCTTCCTTTTGTTTCAGGGGAGAAAAACAAGTTTTCACAAAAATTTTCAAATAAGGACCTACGTTTCTTTCATGCAAAATAAATTCAGTTTGGCCACAACAGTCTTCTCCAACAGAAGCATGTTTGACCAGCTGCAGAAGACAGGCACTGCTATAACTCCTTTTACTCCACTGCCCCTCTGAGCACAAGTCTATCCTTAAAATGTTGTAAATTCATATGCTTTAGCATGTGAAGATAGAAGAGAATTAGTGGTACAAGTCTTCCCTCTCTTGCCAGCAGAATTTCCAGCTGCTATTTTGCCACTGTGAATTAAATACCACAGGTTTTGAACCAGGGATCCAGCTAGAGCCCAGACCAGTTACTGGAAATATTCCCATTTCAGCCAGGATCTGTGCCTTCAGCTATTAGGCTGAGAAGGACTAACACTCAATTCTTGCTGTTTTCAGACGCCAGAAGAGGCAGAACAGTTGAGGTCTGCTTTAGCCACTGTTTTTGTACAAGCTTCTGGATTCATCGGTGGTTTTGTGGTTGTGATGGCGGAGGGCTTCTGTTTCTAAGCACAAAACAATGACTGCAGTAAAACCCCTACTGGGAAGATAGCTTAGATCTGCTCCAGCAGAGGAATAGCTCCACTGACATGAAGAAACAGCCAGAAGAGGCACGCTCTGACATCAGGACAGTTTTAACTATGATGGTGTATTTAAAAATCACAGAATTCAGGTGGTCAGACAAAGCCCTCACGGAGCTGCCTAACACCACTGTCTGAATCGGGACCACAGCAAGTGTGGTCAGCAAGTGATTCAGACAGGCTCAGCTCCCTGTTCTGGGCTCCCATTATCCCTCGGTCTTCACACAAACCAAGACCAAGGCAGGCAAAAGAGCAATTTTTATTATTAAAAAAAGGTGGTTTTAAATAGTTTCTCCCCAAAGACATTACATGTCTCATCACTCCATAAATCACTCAATGCACTGACCACTGAATTGCCAAAAGGTCACCCTGCTCATGCCGAACAGCTGCTCCAGAATCTTCACCAGTTTAACATTAACATCCCCAAAATGAAACTGAATTTATTTCCTCCTCTTTTGCAAGAGGCTCTCTGATTTTGTGATCCATGAAGCATTCTGAAAGGACACCAGAAAAAAAGGAAAAAGAAATACAATATTCACCAAAGCTTACCTCTTCTAAGACGAGATGCTACATGACCTTCATCTCAGGCCTTTAAATAATTACATACGTTTAGCTTAACTTATGCCAACAGTTACAGTAACCCAAAAGGGTCTAGCAGCAGAATTAAGTAAGCGCACGATCGTTTGCAGACTCGGCACGCCGTGTGTTCACCTCCAACAGCCAGGAGGTTTGCTACTTACGCCGTTTAAGCTCCCGAGATCCTTTACCCAGTGCTCATCTTTTTCCTTGTCATAGTTGATTACAGCATGCTGCTTATCGACACTGCGGGACTGGCAATGAAAGCACAATGAATGTGAGATCGGTCAGGCATAAGAGACACTTAATCAAAGCAACATTTAGACATTAAACTAACTTGATGGGGTGGGGGAAGCAGGAAGCATTAAATATTATTTACTACTATAAATAACCAAAGGATAAACAGTAAACACTTCCATGGTTGTTTAAACAGTTCACTTAAGATAATACACTATTTGCATGGAGAGGGGGAAAAAATAAATCACTGATGGCTGTCAAGACAATGCCATAATTTCAATAAGTTGTAATCAATACACACTGAAAACAAAATCAGTCAAACTGAAAGCCTGGGGGGCAGGACCTCAGCCAGTATGAACTAGAAGAGTTCCACTTTGCAGCAGCTGAAGCCGGTGGCCTCATCACTCAGAACATTCCTATTTGGGATGATTTCTTCCTATTTTTCAAAGAGAAAAAAATCATTCCCTTAAGTTACAAATCAAATTATTCACAACAATGTATACTGTTCCCAGGATTATGTCCCAGAGTTGATTTAAATTCTAGGATGTTTTCCAAGTTGGACGGAGGTTAGTAAACTTGGGATGAGAAAGAAAGCAACCCTAGGAAAACTGAAATTTAAAGCTAGGTTTGAGAACACTGAACCGGACAGTGATTTGGTGCCACTGGCTTTGCCACAATGCACAAGTACCAAATGCACCTTACCTTCAAAACAGATTATGACACACTTCAGCAGGCATAGTGTTAGACTTCTGAGGAAGAAGTTTTAGAATAAAATCTCTGAATAATTTTAAAATACAGCCTAAGTGTACAGCTATAAAGACACGAGACTGCCTGTATTTAGACCTACTGCCTTTCATAACTTAAATTCTTGCTGTGGTTGACCTCAACCAGTCACTGGAACTGGTCAATCCATCATCACGCACACACGACACAAACCTCCCTGGTATCTCAGGCCAGGGGAGGGCAGAATGTGCTACCAGAGCAGGGAGACCAGCCAGGCTCTAAGTCAGCTAATCCTCCTCTTCCTGGGCATTAACCAACAAGTTCTTGGTGAAAAGTCCTTCCCTGTTCCCGAGTATAAACACGCTGGTTTCCACAGCACCACTCTCAGCAAGCCATTATCTACTTTCTTGCAAGCATGCAGAGGCAAAGATTGTTTCAGGGGAATTCCACGGTGAAAACACAGAGGCTTTTTCCAGACAAACTGGTACCATTTGCAGGAATTTCTTCTGCTCATGCCAATGTCAAGCACATTGGTAATATCCCAAAAGCTCACAAACGGCAGCTCCTCCCCCTGTGTAGCACATGTCAGCCCAGAAGACCTGTCTTCCAGAATAATCCTGAAGTACCAATACGAAGCAAGCACATACTTGGCCAGAAGACAGCCCTTCCACCTTCAGATGCCCCTCACACCATTCACGATATGCCACGGCAAGTAGAGGCAGTGAGGAGAGGAGCAGGTGACTCCAAGCCTCCAGCTGCCTCACTAATGCAGTTATCCGTACACTACTGAATTTACAAAGTGTCAGCTGAAAAACAAGGCAGCACTCGATGCTTTGCTGCCCAACTCGTGCTGCTCAGAGAAACAACTAGCAACTGGTGGGACAGGCAGAGAGAACGTGTTCTGGGGCACCCCACTTGTATCTATGCTGAGACCTAAACATGATAAGCAACGCACTGTAAGACCCTCCCAGGAGGGGCACACACAAACCTCTTGCTCCCACGTAATCCCCCCACTTGGTGTCTGACCCAACCTCAAACAGGCTTAAACATTTGCGATGTGAAGCTGCTGCTTCTTTCTGTTACTACTCACATTAGATGCAACCCCTCAGCTCAATTTGCAATTGCCCAAGCAGCTGTGGCAGGTATGTGCAGCGTAAGGTACAGATGGTCCAGAAATGGTGCCCTGGATCTGCACCTCAGAGCACCCACAGCCTCGCGTATCGCAGCGTGATGCTATACGAGTTGGGATTGTACGTGACCTGCCACACAGTCCCTCACACCCTTCAGGAGGATGTGAGAGGCTCTCCTTCCACTGCCTTGCCCACCCAGGATCCATCCCCACAACCATCGGGCAGTGTGGGCACTGCACCCAGGCTGGGGCTCGTACAGGGCTCACTGCACCTTACCTACAAAGCAGAGGAGGAAGACTGTCCCCGCTCACAGCATGAAAAGAAGAAATCCCCTTTCCCCATCCATGGGCATTTATATAACTACGTTTCATCCTGCTGGACTAAAAGACAACTGCGCACGGGGGTCTTGCCTGCACAGCACAGATGCAAGATCTTCCTCAGTCTCTCCGTTACCCAAAACCTTGGATATCACTGTTCCCAGTGTTTGCTTAGCTTTTTACAGCATGTCACAGACACTCATTTAAAGATTAAAGAATTTAAAGGCAGAACAACCCCTCTAGCCCCTCTTCCAAGAGAGGAAAGGTTTCTACCCCAAAAACGTAATCCAGACAAAAAATGAAGGTAGATTGTATCTGGTACCAAGCCTCAGGTAATTTTAAAAAGTTTATTTCTGGGAACCAGCTGTCTCCCAAAAACTCAATTTGCCCTGGATCTGACCCTGATGTAAGCCAGCACAGCCTTTGGGCTGCTGTGTTTTACAACAGCTGACTACAGCCACTCAGGAGTCCTGAATCAGACAAGGGTCATCACAGGGCAGCAGAGATGTATTCCAGCAGTATGACATGCCTCTACATAAAACCAGGAAGAGGCCATATGAACCAACTTATGCCAAAACTTCCCATCTTCCAAGGAAGTTTCACCTGTGTTCAAGATGGAGCCAAAATGATATGCAAAATTCAACCTATAGTCCTCATACTACCTCTCAGCGTCTCTTTAAAGACCATATCGGGAACACGGCAAACTGTTACACAGATTGCACTTCTGTGGAATTTCATGCTTTTGTGGAGAAGAGGGGAATTCTGTTAGCTTTGTTTATGTTAAACCAGCAAACATCACAGGAACTGACAGCAGGAGTTCCTAAGGGCCCATCTCCATGAAACTCAATTTAAAATAACTAAAATACCACCTTATGTATTTCAATGTAAACTTGCCGAAGGTCAATCTTACTCAAGAACCAAGGTGTGGTTTATTTCAACACCAGTCACATTTAACATTAATCGCTCTTGCGTGCAATGACAACAGCAACTCAGTGTTTCATGGTGCTTTTGTTCTCAGCGAAGAGCAGACTGCCCCAATCTCACTTCCAAAGAAAACACTAACCAGTTTCCACGCTGGTAACAGTTGAGAGCCAGAGAACAGTCCTGCTGAAGTCACTCCAGCCCAGCAGGCCCAGCAGGTCAGTGGTTTCTAATGCATGACCCACTGAATCACAGAAAGTGATTTAAGAAGTCTGAGTCAACAGACATTACAGCGCAGCCCATGGGTGCAGAGCTCCCAACCGTCAGCAACTCCACTGGAAAGATTTTAGGCATCTATAAATTGGAAAGCTGCAATTAAGTTGACTCAATCACAAATTTAAGAGGACTCCCTAGCTTAAAAGCACACTTGCAGCAAATACTGAGCCTTGCTTATGATCAATCACAACCTCCACAACAAAAGGCAAGACTGATCCATCTGTCTGAAGGGAATACGGGGTCCAAGCAGAAAAAAAAAAAAACGAATTTCCAATAAAGTCTTAAACTCTGAAGGGCCCATACCCAGATGTCAAAAGCAGAAAGTAACCAGTACACCATCACAGTTACTCTGTTTCACTGGAAAAGCACTTGGAACAGGGTGAGAAGCACTCCTCAGCTAAGGCGAGGATCACTGAGATTCTGCTTGGACCCAAACAGCAAAACCAGAGCTGGGGCACCTCAGATGAGGTTGAGAGGGGGAAAAGAAGGCAGGGAAGGGAGGTCTTCTCCTGAGCACTAGTGATCTGCATGCAAGAAATAAGACTACACTCCAAGAGGCTGGGAATGAAGGCAGAACACAGCATTCTCATCATGTCTCAACACTGGACCTGTTATCAAATGGTAACAACTCTCCAGAAAACATGGTGTGTGCTTTTTGATTAACAACATTTACACTTCTCTGAAGGGAAAACATGGACACTGATTTATTACTACACTAAGCTCATCCAGGGCTTGCATTTCCAGACATTCAAATCACTTCCTAATATAAGGCTGTCCTGCTTCTCTATCATACTTCCTACAGTGCATGATGTTTTAAATACCTAGTAGACAAAATGCACATGCAGCATGTATCTGAAGACAGAAGTATTTTATAGCTCTTCTTTCTTCCAAAATCATATTAAGCAGATAGTCCAAATAACAGATAGGAATGGCACCTCTGGGTCTGCCAGTCCCATACTGGTACCAACATCTTGCATCATCGGTCTCCAATCAGTATGCAACCATGTGATTCTCAAAACTGCATGCATCAAATCAGCAAAAGCCCTGCTTAGCATGGGAGCAGCAAAAGCAGCTTCAGAACCCTGCAGGAATCTCCACAGAGGTACATATCACACTGGCTATGTGTGCTGCAGATACCCTACAGCTTTGTGTTTAGTGAAGGGTCTGATACATAGAACAGGGCACTGGGATGAAACCATGAGATGTAGAGATGCTAAGCAAAACCCATAAGGAAACAACACCTGCTTAGGAAGGCAGGAGAAATACAGCCAGACAGCCTGCATATCCCCACAGGGCCGGGGAGCAGATGCAGCTCAGCTGTCTACGTAGATACAGATGCTCCTTCTTCCCCACGAGAATTACCATGGGCAAAAACCTACTGCTTGGGGTTGAGATTTGGACCTCAGCCCTGCCAGTGCCGCAAGGCATCGTGGTACTGGAGATAAAATAAACAAACGAGAGCAGTTTCCCTATTCCTCACTGCAGTCTGTTGTGCATGTCTGGCACAAGATAACTGCAGCATTCTGGTGGCAGCATGCAATAAACATTTGCTCAAATACTTTCCATAGTGAACAGGTTACATTTCTGCCAGTACTGTGCTCTGTGCAAGTGTCCCAGTAAGGAAATACAAACCTCTCCCAGTCTCCCACTTCAGAAGGGAGACAGAAAGACAGAACCAAATTTAAAAAAAAAAAACGAAAAAAAAAANCACAGCATTCTCATCATGTCTCAACACTGGACCTGTTATCAAATGGTAACAACTCTCCAGAAAACATGGTGTGTGCTTTTTGATTAACAACATTTACACTTCTCTGAAGGGAAAACATGGACACTGATTTATTACTACACTAAGCTCATCCAGGGCTTGCATTTCCAGACATTCAAATCACTTCCTAATATAAGGCTGTCCTGCTTCTCTATCATACTACCTACAGTGCATGATGTTTTAAATACCTAGTAGACAAAATGCACATGCAGCATGTATCTGAAGACAGAAGTATTTTATAGCTCTTCTTTCTTCCAAAATCATATTAAGCAGATAGTCCAAATAACAGATAGGAATGGCACCTCTGGGTCTGCCAGTCCCATACTGGTACCAACATCTTGCATCATCGGTCTCCAATCAGTATGCAACCATGTGATTCTCAAAACTGCATGCATCAAATCAGCAAAAGCCCTGCTTAGCATGGGAGCAGCAAAAGCAGCTTCAGAACCCTGCAGGAATCTCCACAGAGGTACATATCACACTGGCTATGTGTGCTGCAGATACCCTACAGCTTTGTGTTTAGTGAAGGGTCTGATACATAGAACAGGGCACTGGGATGAAACCATGAGATGTAGAGATGCTAAGCAAAACCCATAAGGAAACAACACCTGCTTAGGAAGGCAGGAGAAATACAGCCAGACAGCCTGCATATCCCCACAGGGCCGGGGAGCAGATGCAGCTCAGCTGTCTACGTAGATACAGATGCTCCTTCTTCCCCACGAGAATTACCATGGGCAAAAACCTACTGCTTGGGGTTGAGATTTGGACCTCAGCCCTGCCAGTGCCGCAAGGCATCGTGGTACTGGAGATAAAATAAACAAACGAGAGCAGTTTCCCTATTCCTCACTGCAGTCTGTTGTGCATGTCTGGCACAAGATAACTGCAGCATTCTGGTGGCAGCATGCAATAAACATTTGCTCAAATACTTTCCATAGTGAACAGGTTACATTTCTGCCAGTACTGTGCTCTGTGCAAGTGTCCCAGTAAGGAAATACAAACCTCTCCCAGTCTCCCACTTCAGAAGGGAGACAGAAAGACAGAACCAAATTTAAAAAAAAAAAACGAAAAAAAAANTGGTGGCAGCATGCAATAAACATTTGCTCAAATACTTTCCATAGTGAACAGGTTACATTTCTGCCAGTACTGTGCTCTGTGCAAGTGTCCCAGTAAGGAAATACAAACCTCTCCCAGTCTCCCACTTCAGAAGGGAGACAGAAAGACAGAACCAAATTTAAAAAAAAAAAAAGAAAAAAAAACCCAAACCCAACCCCAAATCCTTGCATTCTGGCCTGAAATATGATTTTTACTCTTCTACATTTAACATTTAATGACAGATAAGAACACTGGATCTCCCTCTTTCACCGTGATGCATTTCACAGAGTTATGTATATCGGTCACTTCAGTACTTTTCCAGAATATTAGTGAATGATCCGTCCTGCCGAAGGCTGATTGCAAGTGAGAAACCCCCACAAGAGGCAGCAGGATTGCTCCCATGGGCGTGCTTTGCCAGTTTCTAAATGACTTTGCCTAAGCAGAGAAACGTTTCTTCAGCAAGTGTAACCACCTCGTCCCGGGGCTGGACTCACACTACAGCTCCCAAGCTGCAGAGGCTCCTGCCTTCACCTTTGCTGCAGTCAAAATCATGGGTTTAGTGGATCTGTGGCAGAACCGGGGCCTGAGCACTCATGCAAAAAAATAAGGCAATGAACAAAAGGGAGGAATCCCCCAGGAAAATGAAACTGTAATCCCCACAGCTTGGCAAAGGGATTTGGAGGCTGGCATAGTTCCCATAACAACTTAACCCATTATTTGGGGGTAGAACATGGTTTTTTGCTTGCTGGTTCCCCCTTCCCAAACTGGAGCACTGGTTCAAGCGACCCAGGGTCAGATCCTGACCGCAGGCAGGGAACACACTGCCCACAGATGCACTGGCTTTTCCCTTCATTTTATGTGGCCACCTGGGAAGCACGGAAAAGCATCATCTTAGGTGAGACAGAAGCCTAAATTTCCATAGCACAGCTGAGCTGCATACTAGTGCCTGGGTCAGGATCTCAGACATGGAAGGGGTCCCCTTTTTCCCTGCCCGTTCTGGAGAGCGACAAACCCTCCCTCCACAGGCCATACTTCCAGGACCTTGCCCGGTGTGTGCAGCCCTCTCACCCCCAATAACCACCTGCCTGCAGTGCCACCATCACCCCTCTCCCTATCCTGCCTCCAGCAATGAACTCCCCTCCCAGGTTTGCTGGTCCAGCCATGCCTCCGGCCTCCTTGACCTACATTTCATCAGACATCATAATCCTCCTGTCAACTGCACATTAAAAGAAAACAACGGGACAGGCAGAGCCAAAAAACAACTCTAGGCCTGGAAATATGAGATGTGCATCCTTCCTCCCACAGCTGCTGCCCAGGCACCTGGAAACACTACCTGCCAAAAAACAGAGCTTTCCCAAGGCTAGATCCTCTCCCTTCTGCCTGTAAGACACCTACTTCTCCCTTGTGACACCTAATGAATGACTCTCGGGATCATTGCAATTCCCAATGCCCTGGGACTAACTTGGGTGCTGGTTTACACCCTGTGGATAACTGCAGCAAAACAGCACGAGCAGGGTACCGCCCTGTCCCAACTATAGCTTCCCACTCCAGCCCTGCACTTCTGCTGCCTTTTGTGTGCCAACCTCCTTCGCCACAGAGATTCCCCATGGCTTCTACTGGGAGCTCCCAATGCAGGAAATACGCGAGTGATGGAGGAATACAATTTCTGCACTGCAGTGAATTCACCTAGAAGTACCAGGAAAAAGATAATCTACCCAGTTCACACCATCTGCTTCCTCCCAGCATAATGCTGTAGACAAACTACACCACACCTATTCACACTTGTTTATGTATACACTTACTAAACTACACAGGAGAGACACCATATTATGAAGTACAGCCTGGGAAAGGTAGGATACGTCTGGTCAATAAAATCTTAATTTGACCAGATGCCACATACACACAGAGATCATCATGGCACTATATTATTTGTGGAGAGCGCTGTGCACTCTGTGTACCAAACACGGAACAGATCCTGTCGGGAAAAAATATCTGGTAACGACATAGTAACAGATTGCATCTTCATGCCTATGTACACAGGGGCAGAAGCAGGATTACACAGGCAATCTTCATGCTGGTATGTCGTAACTGCTCAGCAGTTATGAATACTTGACTTAGCAGCCATAAGAACGTTCCTTCAGTGCCTAGAACGCTTGTAATTCCCCAGCTTTTTACCAAAGCAAGCTAAAAATGAGGGAAATGCCTGTAGAGCAGTATCAAGTAACCATTTATCTCATTCACCAGCAGAACAAACTTGTATGTTCAGCTCACAAGCCCCTAGCACTTAAACTGACTAATTGATACCATAAGCAGCATGCAATGTCCCATATGCACCAGTGACAGATGCTTGGCTAGTAGCTTTCACAGCTATCTGCTGACACCAGAATAAAAGCGAGTCTTGAGCCCATCTCAGGCCTAAGGGAGATGCTGCTCAGCAGTCATCTCCTGTAATGCCTGCTTTCCTCACGCTGAACAGCTTCTGCCCTATATGCAACAACATTCACTTTTCCAAGTTCTGCTGCTCCTCCTCTCACTTTGCACATGACAGACTCCTTGTTGTGCCTCCCTGCTCAGCCAAATCTTAATCTGCTGGTGAGGCTTTATAGTGTAGAAATCCAACAACTAAATGCAAGATCTGGCCTCTAGCTTCCTGCAACACTGGTCAAGAGGTTGAGCAAGTATGCTGGAAGTATCATTATACTCTTGGCTTGTCCTTGTGCTTTCCTCGACAGCTGCTTTGACCACTGTCTGAGTCAGGATACCAGGCTAGATACACCTTGATCTAATCCAGCATAGCTGCTCTTACATCTAAATCCCAGCCTTGTGCATCCCTGCACTTAGATCATCTTTGCCCAGCCTGCGACAGTTCTATTCTCCAATCCATCTCCTCAATGACCTCACTCCCAGATGAAACATGACTTAAGACAATAATATCAAGCAAGTCCCTGCTGACCACATGCAAACTTCAACTTTTTTAAAAGGTTTGGAACTTGGTCAAACACATTTAGATTACTGAATAGGGGGGTAATTTTAATAAAAAATCACTGCTAATCTGGGCATTCACTCCTGAAAAGCATCATCCCTTAACTCTACAACACCGGAACTTCAAAGAACACATTAAACATACTTTTAAATAGTTTACATTAAGAGAACGGCATTTTTCTCAGAGTTGCTTACAGTGAAGACTGAAGAAGGGAGCTAATCACGTCCATGTCCAGAACACACTGCCTAAAAGAGACATCTGGATATACACTCTCATCCTAAACAGTTACTAAGTTTAACAGAGTTATAACCAATTGAAAACAGTGTCAACTGATAGGAAGTGTCAAGCTGTCTTAAAAGACACACAGGACAAAGGCATAAAACAGAAAGCATCATGCCATCTGCGCCTACTCCTGCTGTAAGTCACACTCACGTACAACCTCACCCAGTGCAGGACAAGAGCATGCCCAAACCGTCACTATGAAGAGAGAGAAATACTCAAGGGAGCAGAGAGGGAAATACTCAAGGGAGCACTGGTTAAACATGTTGCTTTCTTAAATTTTCCAACAAACATTTATCTCAAAAACATGGAAATCATGACCCTGCTATCCCTTGTTAAATATTTACAGTTAGCAAAAATGCAAAAGACGCTTTGTTTAGGGGCAGACAGGAAGGTTTTAATGGTTAAGTGAAAATTTTGAGTTTGCAAAATGTTTGTCCCAAGAGTAAATACACTCACATTAAGCAAATTATCAAAGCTGATAAAAATGGCAACTATATTTCCCAAGAAGAAGGGCAGGGAGGGGGAGAATTACTTTGTTCTAGATGGTCCAAAAACTGTCTTATTTTTGGTTAAAAAAAGTAGTAAACCTTTTCAGAGAATTACTTCCTACCACCACCAAGCTTCACAGAGAAAAACACGCTAATGCAAATTAGTGAAGGTCTAGATTTCCACACTCCTGCTGCTTGTTGACTGTTACCTGAAGGGAGCCTGTGAGACTGCTGAAGAAATCAAGCACTGTTGTTCAGAAAAAGGGCACAACTGAGCCCTTGACTCTGCGTAACAACACTGTGCGTGACAAGCTATGCTACATGGCATTTTAACCCTGGCATTAACATTCAAACTCAATATAAATCGCACATTTAGTTGTACTAGAGGTTTTACAGTGCTGCAAAAACATTTAAAATATTTCTAATCCACTTAGATTTCAAGGTAGATGTTTCTCACTATCAAACCTACTTAATTATAAGCTTAAAGACTCTGATTTTCTTCACCTCTTTGTTAACCAGAAAGCAAATCTGGTACCTGTATGAAATAAGTAAACACAGGCAAAACTAAAGCTTGATTGTTTGGTGACAAAGGCATCATTTTTTGCTGCTTAGGAATCTCATACCTTGAGACAACATATTCCAAGAAAATATCATAAGACAAGACATTCCTAAAACAGTAAAATGAGAAAGGCAAGACTGCAAAATCTCCAGGACAAGGGTTACCTCTGTGTCCCGCGTTTGCATGCTAATACACATGGTCTAAAATGGGAACCGCACACCATATCACAATGAAATCACTAAGCAGTAACAGTCAGAGATGAAAAAAACACTAACTAGGTTATCCAGACCATTCCCCAGACACTGCCAGTCTGCTCCCAGTTGTGCGCTTTATCAGATTAAATGCCAGTATCTTGCAATATATAAGCAAAATTATGCAGTGAACATACAGTTTCAGGGTCAGTACCACAGGTACTACAGGTGAGAACACTGTCACAAGAGCTCTGGCCATCTGCTCTGATAACTGCCCTGCTTTCCCTGAGACAAACGATTGTGCCAGTCTGCAAAACGATTTTGTGACCCAGACAGTCACAGTAGGAAAAAAGTCTATTTTTAGATCTCATCCTCCATCTGCTCGCACACAACTTTGCTTCAATATCAAGTCTCTGTTCACAGTCTCTCTTCCGCACTGAGTCTTACTACAGTCATCTCACTTGGAGCCCAAGGTAGCTCCAGAAAACATCTTTATGAACAAATGGCTAGGAAAATAATGTGCTGTTCAAAGTAAGACCTTACATGTGATCCTAGAAAAAGCTTTATTATTGGAGACAGTAAACTATCACGTTTATAAAGGGTCACATGTAACTCAGCCCATGAACATAAGCACTCCGCTTTTACAGACAATCCAGAGTCTTCATTCTAGTGACATAACAAAAACCTCCCTTAATAACACCACTGCCTATGAGCCCCCAAATACAACTGCTTCACTCTCCCAGATAGTGCTACCTCCTCAAGTAATCCCAATTCATTTACCTTGTAGAAAAGAGCATGGCAAACAAAGCATCACAACGCTGCTAGTCCACATGCAACACTGACAAGCCAGCTCAGACTTGCAAAGAAGCGTGAAATACTCCATGTGGTATGAAGTGGCTCACAATCCATGCTGTCCAGTTAACCCCATAAATAACCAGAGAAACAAGCAATGCGTTTTAAGCATGACTGATATTTTGGTATTTTTCTGTTAGGGTGCACAACTTGAGGCATGCAATTCTCACAGTGCTGAACCCTGACAGCAAAAAAAACTCAAGTAGCTTCAAAAGGTATTAAGATGGGCACCCTAAAAGTTGGGCTGGTTTTGGAAACCAAGGCCACTGTGTATGTTTTCTCCCTTCAAGTCACAAGATAACACATTTTTAATGCCTCACCTTTACATGTCTCACCAGCCAGACATGTAGAAACACGAAACAAAAGATAGCGTGATTCATTGGAAAACCCAAACAAACAATCTGCTGTGGAACAGGACTATGCTTCAGACTATTGCTGCAGCACAGCCATGCCATTCACTGTCAGCTAGCAGCACAGTACAAACACTGCAAGCCCTCCTTTTGCAGGCACTAACATTTTATAACACCTTGCCTTCCAAGTATGCCTTATAAGAGAACTTCTAAGCCCGTAAACAGACCTTCTGCTAATGTATCATACAAAATCCCTGCAGTAACTACAAACACAGCCTGCCTCACAGAACATCAGGAAAGCATTTAGGACATACCTACACAGGAGAGAGTCCCTGTCACACAGCTTCCTAATTCTGCCAACAGGCACACTTGCCACTTTTGTAAAAGGGCAAAAGGGGGACAGGCAGGTCCAATCAAACATTTATTTGCATTTAAGTACTGATGGCACGGTCTAGCCATAACACTAATTTAGTTCTGAGCTTCTACAAATTCCTGAGCTAAACTGCTCCCATCAAAAGCTCTTTGAAAGATTCCAGCTCCATTTGTCTGGAGTGATGTCCATTACATTATGCTGTCAAACATCAGACCACAGTCAACACTTCAGACATGTTGGATTAGGTCCAGCAGAGAGACACACTGGTATGGGATGCACTAATAGAAGCTGTAAGTTTGCCCGAGTAACACAGTTACTTTGGGAAGATGTCACCAACTCACACCACCAAAACAGCTAGAGTTAGTTTCTCTGTTAAAACATCAGTATTTCCCAGCATGAATAAAAAACTCAAAACAATCCTGAGACATACAAGCACTGACAATTTAATCAAACTTAAAGGAAAAATAGGCAAACAAAAAAATTCTGCCCATTCGAATCACACGTACTAATAAAGCATGCATGTATTAAAAGCTACAAAAAACAGTAGCATAATTGCAGACGATGACAGAATGGTACATCTTTGCTTACTACTTCTAGTAGCACCGAGACAGTTAATCTATGTGATTGATCTCCCATCACTACAGCTTCTATCCATCTGATGACAGGGCAATTTGAAAGAAACCTCACTTGCACTTTCACAAATATATGAGTCTTCACTGGAACCGCAGATTCAACAAAAAAAAGGAAGTTCCTTTTCAAAGATGTCATTTGAAGAAGGCATGCAATGTCTCTACAGATCCCCAGGATTACATTCATATCTATCGCATCTTCAGAAGAAATAGCAAAAGAAACCCGTGTTACCTGGAGCATCAGTTCACAGTCATCTCTGCCAACAAATATCATCTCCCGAGGGAGCCGATGGCGAATGCCAGTGCTGCTCACCAAGAACCACGAAGTCACGCTCATTTTGGCGCTTGGCACTTAATCTTTATACATCCTAAACACAAAAAAGCATGACACACAATGAGCTATTAATGAAGTGTGGAAGTACACCAGTGCATGGCTGCAGTTCCCAAACTCCCCTGTGCTATGGGACCCAGCGCTGCCTCTTGCACTTTGTGTTCATGTCTTAAATGTCTCATGGCAACAAGCAGCTGTGAAGTGTGTGCCAGGATCTGCTGCCCATGTGCCATGTGTAGGAGCCCTGCAGCCCTGGAAATATACNATGGGACCCAGCACTGCCTCTTGCACTTTGTGTTCATGTCTTAAATGTCTCATGGCAACAAGCAGCTGTGAAGTGTGTGCCAGGATCTGCTGCCCATGTGCCATGTGTAGGAGCCCTGCAGCCCTGGAAATATACCCACAGCAAAGTAAGATTAAGGGTCTGAAGAAAGGATTATTTAAAAAATGAAGGATGCAGCTGAATCCAACCAATGAAATGATGAAACATGGTGGAGGGCAAAAAAAAAAAAAATAGACAGACATCCTTTCCAGAACATTTCCTCATCGCTACCACTGTGTGCAAATCACAGCTTGAGCTTCCCCCACCACCAAAGATCTGGACCAGCACATCGGTAAGGTGACATAACCTGGCTCCTGTAACCTCTCACGGTACACTCCCAGGAGCGGTTACACCAGCGCTGGGAGGAGAGCAGCCTCCTTATTGCTCATCCCACTTCCACGTTTATACAAGTTGGGAGCCCACAAACCTTTCCTTCCTTCCTCCCTCCCTCACTGCATGAACTGGTCCAAAGAAGTACCCACAACCGCGCTGCAACCCCAGGACAGGAAACACGGCCGCAGTTCCCACTGGAGGGTTTCGGTGTACATCGCCCCTCATTCCCCTGCAACAGGCATGGGCGCAGGCAGCCGTAACCTGCAAGGGCAGCAGCGCCGTGCAGCACTTATCGGGAACTCTCCCAGCCACACCTGTTTGCCGTGGCTGCTACAGCCCGGCCGCAGGCAGCCTGCTCCTGCGGCCTCTCCACCTCCCTCTCCAACAAGATCGCGTTTTCCTCCCCCTGGCTTAAGGAAAATAAAAGTGGCACACATCGGGCCCTCGCCTTCCCCTCACCCACCTCCCAGGACCGAAGCGGCATTCCCAAATGCACCGAGGGAAGGAAATCTCCATTTTATCCGGGCTGCGCTGCGCTCCCCGGCCTCACCGCTGGCCTCCCCCGCCGCAGCGACCCCGGGGGAGCGCAGGTGTCACCGCGGGGAGGATGAACGGCCTCCCCCGGCGGAGCGCAGGCCTGGCGGGGGCACGAGGAGCGGCCGTGCCCCCCGCCGCCCTCTCTGTCGCTGTGGACACGCAAAAGCGCTCTGCGAACCGGCGGGAAGGGCTCCTGTGCCCGTGTGGCGACACGCGAGCGGCCCCGCCACACCGCGCCCGCCGCCCG
>VZSC01005043.1:91460-132432 GCA_013398225.1 Steatornis caripensis
CTCCAGCCGCTGGGCCCGGCCGCGGCCCGACCGCCTCCCCCGCTGCGGCCCTGCCCGGGCCCATCGCCCCGGCGCTCCGCTCCGGCCTTGGGCCGTGGCCAGTGCTGGCTTTCCGGGTGCCCGGCACCTGAACGGCAGGTGTGGCAGAGGCGGACGAGATTTCAGGGTCGTGGCTCCTCAGTGCACCAACAGCAGTGCCCTGCTTCAGCATCCCTCGTTCCAGGCCCTCTGAGGGGCTCCCTGAACATACGCCTCGACACCTCTCTGACACGGCTGTCCGAACCTTGGGAGGCCCAACAGGTTGTGCCACATGAGATGCTGCCTCCACCAGCCACTGGAGCCAAGCCCTAACACCATCCTCCTCTCCCACCCAGGTCCCAACACCAGCCTCTTCTCCCTCACCCTCCACCGGGCTTCAGGATGTAGGTTGGCATCCATCTCCACATGAACCCCTCAGGTCCTCTTGCAGCGCAGTACATAAAGGCAGTTGACAGGACTGAATTAACCTCAAGGATGTGGGCATGGAATAAGACCCTGAAAAGGGTGCTGTGAAAGGACGCACCATTTTATGTGTTCTTTTATCTTCTAAGTAACTAGAAAATTCCTGAAGAGCACTAAGCATGGAGAGCAATAACCACTTTTTTCCCCACCAAGAAGAAAACTGAGTATCGTGATAATGGATCCAACTATTTCCTGATGCAAAAGCTTTTTCAAGAGAGCCCCCAGCTCCTGCGGAAGTCAGCAGACTTGCAAACAGCAGCAGCTACGCACTTGGCTCCATGGCTCCAGCTGGCACAGGCTGCTAAGGAAAGACTATAGGAAGATAGCAAGTTCATAGTGATGTTTCCCCAGGCTCCTATTCCAGCTGGAAGAGGATGTCTTTGCATTTATATGCTGTACATTTGGTTTTGATTATCATTTCTCAGTTATCTGCAGCAGCTTCCCTAGGTGTCTTCAGTACTGTCTTTTAGAATTTTGGCTCAGGGCGTAGCCTTGATAATGTTTGATGGCATGGAAACCATGGGTCTGGTACGCTGCTCGCAGCGGGCATTCCTACAGCAGCATCACTCTGTAGACTTACTGCCAGCCTACAGCATACAGTCAGGCGAATGTCACTGCAGTTCAGACAGCAGTGGGACCCATCCCCAAGGAATGGTGCCAGCAAGGGTTATCCACTGCAAGGCTGAAGAGCCAGGGAGGATGAAGGAAAACAGCATTTCTTCTTTTCCTTCCTCTTTCTGAAGAACAGAAGGACTTTGTTATTATTTAATTAATAGTATTATTACCTTCTTTAATCAACATTTGACTTCTTCCCTGGCAAATACACCATGCCCCAGCGTGTTTTCAAGGTGTGATTATCTTCAAAGGCTTCAAAGCTGGCTGAGGCTGCAGCATCTGTGTTTTATTGGAGCACTCTTGCTATCTCCTTGGAGCGATGCACCACACCCTTGCAGCACGCCATGTCCCTCGGACACCAGGCAGGAGGACAGGATGAGCAGCCGCCACCTCTGGGGCGCTTTAAAGGCTTTTGCATTGAGCGCTGCCATAAAGTACTAGAAATCCTGTATAAATAAAAATGGACTTCCACCATGTTTTCCAGTTTGTCCTGTCATTGAGTGGTGGTTTATTATTGATTTAACTGACCCCTATAGCTCAAGTTATTATAAATATTATTCACTTCTTTCTGAACCACATCTATGTACTGGCGAGGCCCATCTGTAGAGCATCTCTATACTGCTGTAAGGAAGTAGGATAATTTACTTCTTTATACAAGCCTGCCATCTAGGCAAATCTTTGTTATAAGTTACTATAAAAAGGTTCATGTTTGCTTTAGTCTCTCTTTAAGCCTGGTTTTACTGTTCATTTATACATGTGTATTTATCTGAGCAGTCAGTACTTCACTATTTATAGGGAAGAAAAATAGTTCCTGTTCCCACCACGTGTCTTCTGACCTGATTGAAGATGCAGTTTAGGCCAACACGCTGGGCCTGGCTGAAAGCTGCATTACAGCCTCCTTATATTATTCCAGTGATCTAAAGCAAATAAAAAAGCTAATAACGGGGGTCCTTCCTTCTCCTTTCTCTTCACCCCCCTCAAAGCAGTGTGTGAGCACTGGGGGCTGCAGAACAGCCGGGTGCTACACTGTCGTCTTTAAATCCTAGGCAGAGAGTGTGTCTGTGGGAAAGAGAAGCTGTTGCGCTGCCATACTTTTGACTTTTAGATTTTTTTCCTATTGGAAAAAGCCCTGTTGGAAGACGCTGCAACCCATAGGCTGCTCTAGTTTACACCACAGGCTGACCAAACACACAACTGCCTTTGGAAATATGATACTACAGAAGTGTCTTAAAACCACATCTTCCCGCAAGGAGGAGGGAAACTCTGAGACCTCAAGAAGCTGAGTGCAGCAGCGGCACAATGCAGCTCACACTCAATTTGCAACAGAAGGTGCTTATCATGCAAATCTCTCTTGGTTCGTGTACAGTACTGTCACCTTCAACTACAAGGGATGTGCCCACAGCTGTATTAACCCACATGACCCACGTGGCAGGAGGTTCATTGTGCTGTATACTGTGCAGCTGCAGAGCAGGGACCAGTCCCTGTCCCAAAGTACTCATATTCCCAGTAAACAAGGAGTCTGAAGGTGAGAGAAGATTTCTAAGCAGAAGAATAACAGCAGGTCATAGGGCTATAGGAAAGTGAGATTTCTGTATCCAGAGCTAGATCGTCTACTGAAATACCTTTTGTCTGACACCCTGAACCCAGAATTAGATCGTCTACTGAAATACTTTTTGTCTGACACCCTGAACCCACAGCTATTGCTGCTTGGAGCAGAACCACTTTAGATCGTGCTTCAGAACAAAGATCCCACCATCCCCAGAGGAGCTGAACTAAATCAAGACCTTTCTGCCAGGCTCTGAGGTAAGGGAGGTTTTTGACAGACTTCCCAAACATGAACCATCTTGCTGCATCTTGCTGCAGAGGAAGCTTCTATTCCAGATTGGTTGTAGCCTGACCCAGATATCCCATGTGGCTTCACCCCCAAAGGGCGGTTTTCCCTGTGCATGAGCTAAGGGAAAGAAATAATTTGGGCTATTGCTTAGAATTTCACATGATGGGAAGTTTGTAGGTAAAGATGTGCAGGACTGCCAGGTGAATTCTGCCTGATTAACCTGTCACAAGCTGGCTGAAAGCCGGTGTGCGCAGCTGCATGCACATATATTTACAGGCATGTGTGCAGCTCGTGAATTCCTGAATGTTTTGCATAAAAGAGACTGTAGAAGTAGGCGCTATTCCCCGAGATTATTTCGTTTGCTCTTTGCTAACTTACTTTGAGATGCATCAGGAGAGGTTCACAAGTAGGTCACACAGGCTTTCTTAACCCCTTTCTGCACTCGGGTGGATTCTGCTCCCCATGATTACTTTCCTTCCCAGAAAGCCAAAGTTGCAGCCAGGGCAGTTCTTCGGGCCCCACTGCAGGGAGCTGCGTACACTCCTGGTGTACGCCTGCAGTGTTCTAACTATGGATTGGGATTTCTGCATTGATTTTTAATGCACACAGGAAAGATCTGTGGACTTTTGCAAGAGGACACTGCAGGTCTAAACCTATGTCCTTTACACAGCTAATGGTGCTATTGCCTGCCAACAGAAAAGTGTGGGATTGAGCCTTTTCCTACAGAGACTGAGACCAAAGCTTTTCATCACTTGTTCTGGGTATCAGCATAAGCTGGATCATCATAAAATGCAAATAATCCCCCTTCTGAAAATGCACTTTTTAAGTGCCATTTTGAAAATCTTTCCGATGATTTTTTTTGCATCTTGTTGACTGACTGATTTTTAAATGACTAGGCATTTGTCAAGAGCATGGTTGTTTATCTTAATTTTAGCTAGACTGGTGTAACAACGTTGCTGAACTGAGTTTGGACCAGCAAAAGCAATCTGCCCCTCCTCTCTGCCTCAGCATCAATCTTTCGGTCTGCCCAATATCTCAGTTGTGCTGGTTGCCAACATTCCCGTCTCTTGTACAGCAGGAACAGGCCCCAATCCTGCCTAGTCAACTGGAAAACAATACGACCATTCATGTGCATGGTTATTCACTTGCATAAATGTTTGCAGAGATACAGTCTGACAGGGACAGGCCTCAGTCATTTGGATGGTTCTACAGGGTGAATTTTTACAAGACTAATATTTTTAACCTATTTTTAACCAGCTATAGAGACAGATTCTTAGCTGGACTGTAGTAGCATTGTGCAAATGGCTTCAGCTCGGTGTCCTTGTTTTATACCAGATGGAGAGTTTTAGCTGTGTTTTTTTACCCACAACATAGTCCCATGTACCAACATGACATTTAATATTACTACTATGGAATTTACTAAAATAAAACCCTACATGCTTCAACACTTTTTTTCACAATGTAGTGTATGGCCTTCTCCAGTCATCCTCTTTTATACCTCTGCTATGCCACAAAAATTATTTTCTTTTTATTATGTAGCCAAAATCGTACAGCTATTTTTGATTTATGACCCTCATAACTCTGGGGGGCGGGGAGCAGGAAGACATATCAATGCAATAAAAGAGTGGAGCTGGTGTAGTGCGAACATTGTCAGAATGGCTCATCCAGGATTTGTGTGGTATAAGACTTTGCTGAAAATTAAGAACATACGCTTAACTGATCTCATTTTTGGCATTTTTAATTAGTAAAAGCTCAGCAATGATGATGTCGTGCTGTCTGATGAGATTAGGTCAGGTGATACATAACCATGTATGGTGTGGCATCTTAAATAGGAATCACCTTATGGCAAGTCGGAGGCTTTTCGATATCACATTTAAAGAAATAGCTTCTCAGGGAAAGTTGATTGGTTTCATAAGAGAAGCAGCAGGGTTTTGAGAACTCCTGTGTGGGTGAACGGAAACAATGGGCAGCTTGAGATCATCTCTCTTTCATTTTTTTCCTCTTATTCGTTCAATTAATTTTTGTGTATGTGCGTATTTCTTATGAAGAAGGTTGCAAGCCTACTTAGACAGAAAAATTATTTCACATGGCATGGAGAATTCAATGCAATAGCCAGGGCCAGAGGGTTGTACTTTGCCCTCCAAACCATGAGCAAATTCCTTCTCCTGTTCCGCTGTCGTTGTTATTATAATGCTAAGGCAAGAATATTTGGTTGACTATGAGAAAACGCAAGATTTCCTTAGGCAGTTTTGCTTCAGTAACCACCTCTTTTTCTTTCCCTAGTACTCTGCTTATTGTGCATTTGCAGACCTAGCCCAAGGTTTGTTTTGGGAGTACATTCACTGCAGACTCTGTTCCATGCAGCTGGTCCTTCGCTACCCTGTCTCAAGGGTCTGCTTGTTCAGAAGATGCTTTATGGAACTTCTTCCATTGGATTAATTTCATGCCTTTCTAGGAAAATCCTCTTGATATTTAATTCATTGGGGCCATTTGATTGATATTCATGAAGGGGATGGAAATCCTGGTCTGAATTTAAACATCAGTTTACACTAAAGAAAACCAAGATTGTCGTTCAACAAGAGCTCACTGTTGCACAAGTTGCACCTTGCCTGAGAGGCTTATTAAGACAAGACTTAGAGACTCAGCAATGGGTGAATGAGAACTCATGAAAAAGAAGGCATTTCTGCGTGTTTTGATCAAATGAATGTGTTTTACTGGAAATCCTTTCTTTGCTGGTCTTATAAATAAAGCAAATAAAGAGGGAGATTTTAGGTTACAATAGACAGTTGCATGTCTAGAGGAATCATTACTGTTGTCTCTGTAGCCAAGTGTTTGCTCTGCTGACCGATACTAGACCATACCATTCTGGTTTAATGAAAATGTCAATTCTGCTTGAAACTATCTATCTATCTCCTTGGTTTCTTGCATTCTATTGCATTATAATTTTTGCCTGCAAGATGAAAAGCTTTGATGAAATATTTAACAGATAGATACGTTAAAGAAAAAAACAACATAGTTTCCTTTACATTGAAGGATAAGTCTACAGTAACATCCAATCTAGCAGCGAAGGTCTTACAGGAGGAGAAGGTCCATAATTTGCTGGCCTGCAGGAAATAATTTACTAAATCACTTGGAGAATCACCTATTTTCTTTTTCAAAACCATATTCCACTGTGTCGATGTGTTGAGAATGGTGGAAAAGAATGTTATGAATATGGATGAAAAGGTCAGCAGTGTCAGGATGAGCCAGCCTGCTTTGATGGGGTCAGCTGTAGGGGCAGCTTTAGTAGTTTACACCATACAAGCCATCAGTTGGAGATTTATATGCTTGCCAGGCATTTTGTAAGGACTCATCAGAGCAGTATTTATTTCTTTGGGGAAAACAGTTGGATTAGCAGCACCGTAGAAGAATAAAAGCCACCAGAAGGAGACCGGCAGAGCAGTATTTTCAAGGTGTAGTAGTAATGGATTCATTACATGCCAATTCTTAAAAGCTTCAGGATACTTTGGGATAATCTTCTTTAGTCAGCAGGTGCATGAACTCCCATGTGTTCCAAATGCATTAAATAACCTTAAAACCATGCAAAATATGTGTGTTAGCTAACTGCACACATGTGCCTGGGGTTGTCCTTCTCACCATATTTTATGAGCAGAAGCTACACCCATTTCAGGTAAACAGAGCGATCCCTACTGACACAAGCTCTCAGGTAAGCTGGGCACAGATCATTGTATCATTTCAACTACTGGCAAGTCTCAAGTTCCAAGATATTTCCATGCTGGTGAAATTAACTCCCAAAAATGGGTTGTGGGTAGATGAGATAATTGACTGAGGAAGGCAAAGGGACATCTGAAGAAGAACCAGAGGTACTGCAGTGTTGGTTGTCTGCCAAATACAAAGCAACTGCATGCTTCCTACACACACAGGCTGCTTTGTTTAAATTGTCCAGAAGAGACTCAGAATACCTCTCACCTCCACTCAGTTTCACTATCTTGCAGTATTTTTTTGAGATTAATGAAGTTCTTGGCCCTTTCAAGACCTATACCTACAAGATGGAGGTCTGCTGGGAGATAATGGCACCATCTGACTGCTATTCCATCTCACTAAGGGGCTGTAGCCATCCTTTTTTTTGCACTGGGATGTGCAGAATAGGTTCTACATCACAGGGCAGAGCCTTCTCCATGGCACATCACCTTCTCAGTCATGTCTAGCTTCATTTTGCCTTTGCCACTAGCTGCTACAGGTCGGATTTCTTCTCTTGAGATCTTGAAGAAACATCCTAGAGCTTTCCACCCACTCACTGTGAGTTGAATTTAAATACAGAGACATTCATTAGTGCTGTATTTTGTCTTAATTTCTCCTTCGTTCTCAAGGGTTTTTTTCCCCACCCTACATTAGACATTTCTCAGTACCTGGGCTTGCGTATGCATCGGCTCAAACACATAGTGGAGAATGGAGGAGCCCACACAGCAGATAGATGCCATGAAGTGTGCTTTGAGACTGGATGGTCAGGAAAAAACAAGCATGAAAGAAAATGCAAGGAGAGCAAGAAAAAGGCTGAAGACTGTACACCTAGCTGTTTTACAAGACCGAGAACAGGTGGGACATGAGAGTTAGCCCAGCTATTTTCCTCCCATCATCTGGTACCCAAGTAGACTACGAGCATTTTGAGTCAAGGACTGTCACTTACACCTTGTACTCTGCATTGACCTTCTCAGCACTCTTACAATACAAATAGTCATTCAACAGAAGCTAATGTGTACCTGGCAAGGTTGAAAAACAGATCCCTTTGAGACCCTAGGTAAACAGGAGATAGCTTCTTATTAGAATGTAACTATTAAAACAATAAAGTGAGGAGGGGAGAGAGATGGTGGTATAGTTAAGGTTGATGGCACGGTCTATAATTTATTTGATGGACTGATAATAGCTTAGCAGAAAAAAAGAAACTGAGCATCTCTTACTCAAACGATCACATTTATAACAAGTCATCTTACTAACATAAGGAGAAGGTGAATAGGAAATTCTTCAGCACGTAGTTCAACTGGTCCTATGATCTGTTTTTCAGCCATAAGCTGATTGCTTGGGACACGTCTGGACAAGGAGAGGAGCTGAGGTTAACCACACTCTGCACAGAGCTAACTGTGCTCTTTCACAGTGAATTCAGCAAACTTCATGCAAATGTCTTTTGCAAGTACTTGAAAGGAGGAGAAAAAAGCAATACAATACTGTCTTGGTGACACAAAAAGATTTTCAAAATTTCCAGTTAATACTTGAAAGCATTTTGCACTTGGACTACTGCATTGGACAATTATTTGCCAGGATTCTTTGTTCTGCCCTGCAGGATAAAAAGCCACGTGGAAGTATGGCTTAGGCTTCCTTGCTCCTACGTATCAGCCTTTGCAAACCAAAATGGGCACAATAGCTTTCAAACAGACAACATTTCCTACTTTAAAGCAAAAAATAAACCCAACCCACCCCAAACAGCTATCTTTTAAAATATGCTTTTTATTTTTCCTTAAAGAAAAGGGGAATGGAATTGTAGGACGAGGGTGACTGTATCATTCCCAGTGCACCGCAGAGCCCCACACACAGTGAATAAGAGGAGAGGCACTGCGCTGGTGGAGCCAGCCCCACTGCAAGAACCCTCTGAGCAGCAGGAACACAGCCCCCTCCCCGCTGCCCTGCTCACAGCAGCACGAAGCTTGAGCCAAAGAGCGCCCAGGAAGAGAGAAGTCTACCTAATGTAACATAACCCACGTAAAGGGATGTCGGTACTTTCAGAGCCCTAATCACAAGATCAGGTCATAGACCGTAGATGTTAACAGCAGCAGCAATGATGTCATTGGCCATCGAGCACTTCCTCACAGGGCACTTTTGTAGCTCTGTGCCATTTCTGCACTGTGCTATCAGAGTTAAGCTATTTTCTTCTGTCTCTGAGCTACAGCTGCTTAATTTTTTACATTAGAAGCACTTAGAGGGGATGATGCATGGAAAACATCTCTGAAAAGCCTTGTATGAAAGATGCCTGCTGTTGTTAAATAAATTCAAGAATGCTGTTGGCTTAAGAAAGTACTATGCTGCCTTTCAGACTAATTTAAAACTTGAATTGCAGCCATTTTTAGCTTTAACAAAATCAATAAGACTGTATGCTGTGTCAGTCATTGCCCATTTCAATCTTTGAAGTCATTTTGTCTGCCAGTAGCAAAGATACCAACGGTTGAGTTCACCCCTGAAGATCCTTTAGGATTTCAGTGGGATTTTCATGTTGCTGCAGTCTTGAACAATCAGGTCCTAAATCAGTCAGAAGTACATTAAATAGAACAGGGCAATAAGCTGGCATTTGGCTGTAGTTTACATATAAGATGATGCCCACTTCAAAAGCACTTGCATCACTAGATGGAAATGGTAAAATTGTTGATGATGATGTGAAAAGGACTGAGGTGTTCAATAAATATTTTTGTTCTGAATTTGGAAACAAGAAGAATCATGCACTGATGTCATGAGGACAGTGCACTTTCCATCCCATTAGTAACCAAGGAGGATATTAAACAGCATTACTAGAGATAAACATTATTACCTTAACTGGTCCAGACAACTGTCACCCTCACAACTGAAATGAATTGGCTCAAGGGACCCCTGATCCATTCCCACTTAATCTTGGAGGACTGAAAATGTTTTAGAGGACTGGAGAAATGCTGTGTTTTAGGCAAATAATTAAAAAAAAAATATCATGAGGGCAACTGAAGTAATTCTAAGCCAGTCAGCTTAGCAATTCTGCGCAAAGTAGTGAAATCATAGATTCATAGAATGGTTTGTGCTGGAAGAGACGTTAAAGACCATCTACTTCCAAACCCCCTGCCATGGCAAGGACACTTTCCACTAGATCAGGTTGCTCAAAGTCCGTCCAGCCTGACTTCAACACTTCCAGGGAGGGACATCCAGAGCTTCTCTGGCCAACCTGTTCAGTGTCTCACCATCCTCATCGTGAAGAGTTTCTTCCTAATATCTAATCTAAATCTACCCTCTTTCAGTGTACAACTATTACCCCTTGTCCTATGACTACATCCCCTTGTAAAAAGTCCCTCTCCAGCTCTCTTGTAGGCCCCTTCAGTTACTGGAAGGCTGCTATAAGTTCTCCTGGAGCCTTCTCTTCTCCAGACTGAACAACCCCAACTCTCTCAGCCTGTCTGCATAGCAGAGGTGCTCCAGCCCCCTGATCATTTTCGTGGCCCTCCTCTGAACCCGCTCCAACAGGTCCATGTCCTTCTTCTGTTGGGCGCCCCAGAGCTGGACACAGTACTGCAGGTGGGGTCTTGCGAGAGCAGAGCACTAGTACAGAAGTCAGCAAATAAAGAATGTCAGTGGAAATAATAGGGGTCAACACGATTTACAGGGAAAAAGTCTTGTGAAAGAAACTTAATTTTATCTTTTGCTTAAATTATTGGTTTGATTGTTAACAGCTACTAAATAGATGTAAGATATTTGCCTTTTGTAGATTGCTTTATCGTTTGCAATACTCTCATAAATTATCACAATGACTAATAACATTCAAGTAATAGGTAAGTAAATTAAGAACTGACAAACTGGCAAGCCTTAGATAACATATAGACTTCAGTAAAGACTCAGCGAGAAACAGAAGAGTAACCAGGTCCTGATACTGCAGCCAACATCATCCTGCTGCTTTTTCTAAGGTGAGCAGTTTGTGCAGTTTGTGTAAAACAGACTCCAATTAATTAATTGGGGATGTCATCGTTTGTAGGAGTGCCAGCCACAGCTGGTTTCGTACCACTACCTCCTCTGCAACTGGCTATGAAAAAATACCATCATATAACTGGGGTGCAGCTGGTCTCTCCAGGTATATGAAATCCAGAGCATGTGCGGGGCAGAAGCTCAGCCCTGGGGCTTCTCACCTGGCCTTGGCAGAAGGGACAAGTGCTGGTTGGTTGCAGAAGCAAGTCAATCATCTGCACTGCTCCACTTTGGTGCTTGTGCGGAGCCCCCAGATCCCCCTCCAACCCTCTGGGATCAGGAGATTACCCGCTGGCTGGAGACGGGCCATGTCCTCTTGGGCATCACGCCTGGAAACCTCCCAGCCCTTCGTGCCACTGTCCAGCTTCACAGACCCACAAGAGCGCAGGATGCTCGGCGTCTGAGATTCTGGTTTTCGGTCACCAGAGCAGTCGTGCTGGGAATATTTAGCACAGCTGAGTGCTTCATCTATGCTCTGACTGCTCTGGCTAGACGGTGTAGAAATAGAAAGCTGAGAAGTAAACGTGGAGATGTTAACATCCTTACACGGCGAGATTTCCCATCCCTGAGAACTTACACTCCAAATTCCTCTTCTGGAGGAGGAGGAAGGGTAGGACAGGCCTTGAACACCCTCATCTAGTAGGAATAGATCCCTCAAAATCTATTTACTTTAGCAGAGATTCTGACTGCTTGCATTTATTCTGCTCTGTGTAGTTACCGCTCTTGCCTCCTGGTAATTATTTTACTACCAATGAAGGATTACATTAACCTGGAAGAGAAAAAGAAAAAAGCAGGGGCATGTGGGGAAGGCTTTGAACACCAAATTCATTCACCAGTTAGAAACACAAGTGTGTGTTCAGAAGGTTAATTAACAAAAAGTCTGTCTCAAGGCAACTTCTGCTTACTACTAATGGATACCATGAAAATTCATAAATTCGCTGCTCCTAACAGGAGGATTTGCTGACTGCAAACTGGTGCATGGGACTACACCTCTCTGCTCCTTCGCAATGGAGAGGTAGGGGATGGCCAGAAAAGCCCCTCATTCAAGTGAGGGGGTAAACTAATGCTGACTTCCATGAGGCAAGTTTTCACAAGCTGTGTCCTTGTCTGTCAGGGACACACATCGTGCTGTGCTCAGGGAAAGGTTTAAAATGCAGTCTTTGCTATTTGAATGGAAACTTAAAGCTCTTGACCTAAAATTAGCACTGCCAGCTGTGTTTCAGGCTGCACACCAGCTTTTGCTTTGCTCTTGACACAAGGCAGGAAGGTCCAGTCTACAAAGGCTCCCTGGGGACCTGCTCCCACCGAGGGCAGCCACGCGCAGGCAGAGCAGGCAGAGCCAGTCCACGATGAGCAAGAGACCCAAGAGCTCACATACGCTCTGGGAAGCGACAGCTTTCCTGGGAATGGCCATACCCTGTCAGGCAAGGGGCCGCCTAGGCAGCAGTGCTTCTCTGGCCGCTGCCAAAGTAAATTTCTGGAGCAAAATGCAAAAATACCTACTTGTGCTCGGTATCACCCAGCTACCAGGCGTTCACAGCTCAGGGGCTTCCTGAGGTCCGTGTGGTTTCCCTCTGCTAAACAGCCTTTTGCAAATCTGCCCAACCTCTCCTTGAACTCAGGATAATTTTTTTAAGGTTTTTTTTTAAGTATTGCAGCACAGAGATATAAGGCACATAGGGCCACATTTTGCCTTGCTTTACAGCCGGCTCCCTCATACCGGTGGAGGCACAGAGTATTTAGGACACCTGCATTCGAAGGGCTCACTGCATTTGAAGGCAGATCAGCTTGCACTGAGTTTTCCTTCAGGCATTAATGCAATTATTGTGATTTCTTGGCGCTGAGCGCTAACGATTCACCTGAATTGAGTTATGCACAAGGCTCTGGAAATCTTCCCACCGCAATTGCTGTGCTCAGCAAGTCCACGAGGTGAATACAAAGGATCTTGCAACTACTAAGCGTTCTAGGGAAAAGCAGAGGCTTATAAGAAGTTCAGCAGTTGCCTGCGCTGAGCATGACCATGGACTTTATAAATCAAGCTTAGCTTCTTTGCTGGAGAAAAGGAGCTTCTCGATATCTAACACTTGAAGAGAGACAGCATAGCTAGAAGGCTGGATTTCGGGGACAGGGCTGGATGTTGGGAAGGTACTATGGATTTCCACAAAAATGATGGAAGCTAAGCAGCCAAAGAGCAACACAGAAGTGACTCCAGAGCCCATCCTCCTGCAGCAGGCATAGGGCAAATAGCATAGGCTGGGTGGATGGGTAAAAACGTGGTTAGAAAGACAGAAGGCAGAGAGACACCAAGAAGGCAGCAGAGGCAGCGTCTCATGGTATCCAGCACAGTCAGTGCTGGAGGTGGCATGACGAGTTAAAACAGAGAGTGGAAGAAAATACAGCATTCACCAGCACCTGACCCAATGCCCATTTTGATTGGCAGCTAAGCCACTGCTCTTTTCAGCAGGGTGTGATCGGATGTGGCAGGGGGTTGCAAGATTTCGCATGAGGTTGGATTACTGACTCCGGCAACACTTCCCCTCGCAACTGTTACGCAGCAGCTCTACAATCTAGATCAAGTATTATTGTGAGACATTCTATTGACCAAATAACACATCATTTGGCCCCATCTGTGTCTATTCAGGATATAAATTTGTTGCAATGCTTCTACTATCCATACTGTCCTACTGAAACCACTACCAGCGTAAACTGAATGCTGCCTGTGTGCTCTCATGGTGGGATTGCAATAGGTTACTGAGAAGACACATGATTGAGGCAGGGCAGGAGGTGAGCAATCAGCCCTGCAAGTCCATGGGCAAATATCACACACACTTACGCTCCCAATGCAGACAACCACCCCAGCTGCAGATGGGAGGGCATCAGTCCACGAAGTTCAGCAACCTGCGATTCAATTAGCATCTTGAAAGGCAAAATCCAGCGTGACCTTGGTGACATGAACATTTCTGCTTTGATTTTCAAGATTGGTGTTGCTTGAACTTGTTTATCTTGTGTTTAGCTCCATGACCTGATTAAATCACAAGTCAGCAAAAGAAGTAAGCTCAAAATTATGGTGTATGCCCAGCAGTTCTCTTTAAGGTATTATTATAGAGTAGAATAGAATAGTTCCAGTTGGAAGGGATCTGCAATGATCATCTAGTCCAACTGCAATATTTGCCTGTAAGAAGCTATGTATGCTCTCCCCAGAGCCACTTGCCTTGCCTGGTGGATATGCTCAGTACCTCCCAGTAGATCAGGCTTTGCTCAGTTACTTGTAGTTTTATCACAAGAAGCATTTATTTTAAAATTTGACATGCCAAGCATGTGCCTTCAATTGGATTTACTTAAGTTCCTGGATGCCAGTGAAGATGGCTTTCTGGAAATCCTGCTTTGTCATGGCTTGAAATGGTGCAAAAGTAGATGGAGTCAGAAAGCCTGAGGTGTAAGGACTGGACCATATTCAGGTGCTCTGTGTTCATCCAGGTGCTGTTTCGCTCCTTCATAATCATAGAATCATTTAGGTTGGAAAAGACCCTTAAGATCATCGAGTCTGCTCTGAAGACTTAGGCAATGGGAGATGGCAGGTGAAGGGGTATAGGTGGCAACTTGGCCATCTCCGTTTGGTCATAGGTCAGTGTGTCTTAGTGAGGAAGATGGGTCAGGTGTGGAAGAGAGGCAGGCGTCAAGACCAAGCTTCTGCCAGATCTCACCATCTTGTGCCCATGGCTAGAGTTTCCGAAGAGAGGGGGTTGCCAGCATTTCTTTTCCCTTCTAGCCTTTCTTAGAAATAACGAAAAAGAAACTTGGCTTCAGTTCTCGGCCTGAGGCAAAGAGAGAATGGAGGGGTTTAACCCAAATGACTAAGCCTGACACTGAATATAACTAAGTGAAAATGGGTTTATGAGAGGAAGTTAGAAGTAGCACTGCCAACCTCACCTATAAAAGGTAATATGTCAACTGAGCTCAACATTTTGTGGTTTCAGTCCTCTCCAATATTTGTAATAGGCTGTGAACTTGTTCCTTCATATATTTGATCACATCAAGAGATACTTTTATTTAGAAAATCATTTGGAGACTATTTAAATCACATAAGGGATTTTAAGATTCCCTTGTGTGTAATGGACTTTTTAAGTTCCCGCTTTTGCTGTGATTCCTTCAGCTGTTTCAACGCTGATTCTGTATGGGGCAGCACGTGAATACTACAATGATTGGCTTTAAATATAAATGTATAAATATTTGTATACAGTAGTGTGTCCTTAATCAAAAGAAAACCCCGACCTGAAAGAACCTTTGAGAATGTGAACTCTAATTTTTGAAAACACAATAAACTTATTGTAATGCAGCCCACCAGTGTAAGTCTGGCTTATACCTGTCTAGCCATCTTCCCTTCCAAAAATAAATAAAATAATTGTCACAATGCCTTTTATACTGAAAACGGTGCCAGCATGAAGGAGGGAGATGGCTGAGGAATTGTCTGTCATGTTGATGCCAATATAGGTAAAGAGGAAGAAACAGATGATTGCACACCCAAATTATTGCATCTAAGATATGATACAGAGGTGAAGAAATAGGAGCAGGGAGTGCCTTAAAATGAGCCCTCCTGTGACGGCCACACGTGCTGTGGGATACACAGATGATCAGTTCCTTTCAGAGCACTCACTCAAAATTGCCTTATTTGACTTTCTTTCTACTCCATATTTCATGTTCCTGCCTTGAAAAAACGCTCTCAGATTTCAGGTCCTTTTCCCTTTCCCAGTTCTTGTTTTTAGCACAGATTTCCTTAGGTGTATTATAAAGCTTAGCTACCTTGCCCGTTGAGCCTGGTCCTCCGTTAGCCTCAGTTAACTACATCACAACACCCCATGTATAAACAGGTCAGGCTCTAACTTTAATATCACTCTGGGCTTCTCTTCCCCATACTCATCCCCACAAGGACACTCTTCCAGCCCCAAGAGTTAGAAGCTGGCTCATTCCCAGCCAAAACTACTCATGGGACGACCTGGATCTGCTAATCCTGGTGCCAGCATTGAAGCCAGAAGCCAGTCCCTTCATCCTCCCCAGTGCATGGTCCCCACATCACACTACATTGCAGCAGTCTGGCCAGAGATGTGGCCATGGCCCCTTCAGCTCCAGTTCACTTTACTGGCCCCCATGGCCATCTTCAATATGTTTTGCACGAGATGTGATGGTGGAAGAGCATGTTCCATGCTGTGCAGTGTGACACCATCCCGGAAATAGTCATCCCTCTTCTTCCTCACCAGGGTTGCTGCTTCCCTCCCCGGATACACCTTGCTTGTACTAGTGCAAAATTCACATTGGTCACATAAACAGAGAGAAAATTAAAAAGAAAAAACCACATCATTGTTTTAGCCTGGGAAAGGCTGGCAGGACTTCCCCCTTCAGTGGCCACACCACTGTCAAGTGCTTCTCTTTCCTTGCCTCCTCCTACATTTGTCATTCATTCACAAAGAGGAACAGACTGAGCAGAGTATTCCAGGTGAAGTCTCACCAATCTCTGTACCATGGACTTTATCCTACTTTGTATCTACTGGAAATACATCCCCACCCCTTACCTCCTAGGAGTGAACACACCACCATCAGGACCACGGCATGGTGGTGGATCTCAGTCCTCCTGCTCTCAAAGGAGAGTCATCCCCAAGCATCGAGCACCTGTTTCATGGCAGAACCTGTTGTTGCTCCGTGAGCTCATGCTCACAGCAACTGAATTTCATCCCCTTCTTCTCTTTGCATCTGTGCCCCACTGGGACACACCAGTTCCCCTGTACTGGCAATGGTTTCTCAGTCTCCTTCTTGAGGAGCTGCTCCAGCTGCTCCTTGCCCAAGGCCTTCCCTACTACTCACATTGCCCTGGCCAGTTCCTTACCCCAACAAAACACTCCTACTAATGCCCATCTTAATGCATAATTTCCCAAATGGCATTTTATAAACTTCTCTGAGAGACAAGGCAAGTAATGTATGGATACAGTAGATCTTATCTGGATGATCAGTCCTTTTATCAAAGAAAGCTAACAGGTTAGGCTGGCATGGTTGAGTTTGGGTAAGCTCTGTTGGATGTTATCTCATTTTCTATTTGCTTCCATGTCGGTAAGTGCTTATCCCTTTAAAGTTTCTTTCAAAGCCTTTCATCCCACTGAGGTGAGATTAATCTAACCTGCAGCTGTCCTGATCTCACCTTTCCTCTCTACTCGTTTCAAGTTTGCGCACAAATGGAGTCTGTTACTTGTACTAATATCTGCGCTTCTCCAAATCGGAGTTATGTGCTGCCTTCCTTTTCTGCGCAAGTTTTCAGCAGTGTTTTGCCACAGGCTTGTAGCAGACCACAGCAACAACCAAAAAAACCAACCACCCAGATAACAGGTTTCAGTACTTAAAGGGGGCCTGCAGGAAAGATGAGGAGGGACTCTATCAGGGAGCTTAGTGACAGGACAAGGGGTAGCAGTTTTAAACTGAAAAAGGGTAGGTTTAGATAGATGTTAGGAAGAAACTCTTTACTGTGGGGGTGGCGAGACACTGACACAGGTTGCCCAGAGAAGCTCTGGATGCCCCCTCCCTGGAAGTGTTGAATGCCAAGCTGGATGGGGCTTTGAACAATCTGGTCTAGTGGAAAGCGTCCTTGCCTATGGCAGGGCGGTTGGAACTTGGTGGTCTTCAAGGTCCCTTCCCACCCAAACCATTCTGTGATCTGTGGTCTATTCTATGAACATGCACATGTGCACGCAGAGTCAGGCTTGCAGTAGACTTTCTGCAAAAGAAGGTGGTAAGAGGAAACTGTGTTGGTGCTGTGACTTTATTGGACAGGGGTAGTTTGCTAGCTGAGGAAAGCCAAAACACTAAGGCGCAGTGAGGCGGGGAAGGTAATTATGGCATCATTTCTCCTGTCCTGACACTGGAAGGTAATATGTTGTCATTGGCCACATGTCCATTCACCTATAATATTTATACAGCTCCCCATCATCTTTTAGCTGAGCACTCAGGACAATAGGTTTATTCCCTTTTGGGACAGGGAAATTACCCTTTTTTCCATTTTACAGGAGAACAAATAAGGCACAGGGGGAATAGATTTGTGTCATATAATAGCATAATAGGATAAATACACATATTAGCCATGTAATGGCTATTTTAAAATTTTTAGATGCACTCTTCATTATGCACCATTTTTCACAGTACAGTAAAAATCAAAATGTCCCTCTGCGGGAAAATTGCTTACTGTTACTGAAAATATAAAGTAGGTTTTCACAGCAAAAGAAAAAATCCCTCAACCTCAAAGGTGGTTTCACTTACCTTTTCTAATTAGAAAAATACATTTATAGTCAACACACACCCCTTACAGACATTACTGTAATCTGTAAGCACATAATAGGCATTTTAATTCATTTTAAGGTGTTTGCAGCAATTTTTCCAGTCTTAATGTACCTGGCCACATCAATACATCTAACATTATGAAACGGCTGGGTCTCAGTTTCGCTCAGAGTATTATAGATGAGACCTATCGGACTGCCCCACAGAAAGGCTCGGCCCCGTGGGGTCTTCAGTGCTGTTGACTCCTCCCGAAGCCAGCCTTACTGCCTGTGCTCATGCTGAACTCCTTAGCTGGCATCTTGTGCTGCCTTTTGCCACCAACTTCATGCGGGGTTTTTGCTCTTTTGCTCTGACAATATCATTTTTCGTAAGGCAGCCAGGCAGGGGACGTGTAAGTATTTCCTTAAATACACACTAGAGGATGCTCTTGGGTCATCAGTGAGACACAAACTGCTTCCTTCTGCTCTCTATCTGCAGCGCTTCAAGACGCTTCTAGGCTCAGAAAGCGTTTCAAGGCTTAGCCAAGGCTTAGGCGGTATTTCGAGGCTCAGAAAAGATAAGAAGAAAACGTTCACATAGGGACAAAAGTGGAAGGATAGAATAGTTCCAGTTGGAAGGGATCTGCAATGATCATCTAGTCCAACTGCAATATTTGCCTGTAAGAAGCTATGTATGCTCTCCCCAGAGCCACTTGCCTTGCCTGGTGGATATGCTCAGTACCTCCCAGTAGATCGGGCTTTGCTCAGTTACTTGTAGTTTTATCACAAGAAGCATTTATTTTAAAATTTGACANTTTACATTGAAAATAGGCAGGCAGGCAGGGACTTAGACAAGTCCAATAGTTTCTTTTTTTGTTTTTAACCCACTTATTCATTATACATTACGTGGGACAGAATTTTGACAAAGAATATGGGGCAAATATCAGATAAAGGACATTTCTAAATCCTCATGTGCTGTAATCGTTATCATGGACAGCAAGAAAGGAAAGGAGGAAATTTGGGGCTGTTGTGCATTTCTGCAGTGCTGTGGAGAAGCACCCACCCCACCGCAGCACCCATCTCCCACTGCACAGGAGCTCCCAGGACTCGGTGAAAATCCTGAATTTCAGCCTCAGGGGCTCTCTGCGCTCAGGCTGCTGGGTGCAAGTGGGAGCCTCCATCCTCCCAGCAGCTCCTGGGGTATTGCGGGGACGTTTCTGGGTCCAAGACGCCCTCACGCAACAGCCTAGAGGATGGAGGCCAACAGAAAGTTTAAGCACGCACTTAAACTCCTGTTGATCTGAGATTATCTCTACATGTATAACCTAGACATGCAGTGGTACCTTCCCTCACAGCAGTAACGAGGGAACTTCTGCAGAGATTTATGTTTGTATCAAATGCTTGCTTATAATGGCAATAGTGTCTTGCTCTGCCATGGTTTTATTTTGCTGGCTGAAAGACATTCTCTAAAAGCCCCCTTTTCAGCAAACGGCCTCATTTTGCAGGATGATACTGGAACAAATCCAGTGTAATGAAACACCTGGATGCAAGTTCAGACTGTCAGGTGAGATTCAAACTAAAAATAAAAAAAAAGGATTTTAAATGAAGGGCTTGCAATTTCAGGGGGAGTTGGAAAACCCAGAGGGGGATTTTTTGTTTTTTAAGAATGGTCCTGGCCTTCTCAAAACAAAAGAGAAAGGAAAACCCACCGTAAAAAGCCACATTCATTTCAAAACGAGGTGATGAGAGGATGCCGTGTCCATCATAACCACACTAAAACTCCAGCTCAGGTGGCTCTTCAGGGCCCCAGCACCTGTGAGGATGCAGCCAGGAGAAATCTTTCCCAGGAGCAAGTCCATCCGCCAAAGCTTATTTCACATGCAAAACTTTCTGTACTTTGCTCCTGTCTGAAGGGAAGGTAGATTCTGACCTGCCCTGCAGCACAAAGTCATGCATCAGCTGCAGTGACAGGCTTTTGCCACCCACACACAAAACCATCAAGCCCAGTCCATCGTAGTGCTGGTACTGCCCCAAGGAGGAGGGTAACGTAAACTGTACCACTCCTGAAACTCCTCTGGTGGCGAAGTTCGTGCTGCTGTGTGAACCAGTGGTAGAAAAAACAATTATAAAAGTAGATTAACAGTATAACCTGTAGTCGTGATGCTCAACGAGGACTGCAGGTTGCAATTCAAGACCATGCTGTAGACCAGGAAGCATTTTAATTGCTCAAACTGAAGCTAAGACTCGTGCTCTGAACTTCAGACCCCTCATTTGAATTCAAACCTTTTTCCTCAGAAAATCTGTTTTCCATATAAATCCCCAGATACCTTTTCCTCCCCCAAAGATGTGCAACATGTTTGGCCTAAGCAGCTCCATGTGGTAACAAATCCCAAAGGCTAATTGTGTGGAAAAGCATTTCCTTTCATCAGGTTTAAATTTTCTGCCTTTTAGTGTTAACTGCACCCTTTTCCTTGCATCATGGGAAAGCAATGTTTAATGCACAGAGCTGGAAACAGCCCAAGACCACCGAGCTGTTGCGTGAAGACCAACGGGCTGCCAGCAGTTTTAAACAACTGTTGATCACCACCACCACCAAATTCCAAACAGATTACCAAAAAAGGCCAAGGCCAAACCTACATTTCTAGGCTATAAAAACAGATTCTTCGACAGTTGTTACGGTGAGTAATTCAGCTCGCTTGCAGATCACAGGCGGAGCGGAGCTGTCAGTTGCTGGCAGGAGGAGAACACCCAAGGCTTGGGAAGTTGTACCTTTCTCCTTTATTTTAACTGGGTAGTTGCTAACATTGCAAACAGCTTTTCAGAAGAAAATGTCAAATCAATCCTTTTTTCTTTTGAAATGAAGCATTAGTTATTCTGGCTTGCGCCAGCAGCATCTCTAGGATGCCTTTGCCATGTGAAGAAGTTTCCTTCTCCCTCTCCAACTTCACTTGATGCCAAGCATCTGCAGGGGCTGGTGGCTCTGAGGGTGCCTTGGGAAAAGCCAGACCAAAGGAGGAAGGGAAAGGCAGCAGTGCCCCTGCTTTGCTCTTGCTGAGGAGCGTAAGCAGCTTTGGAGAGAAGTTGGTTGAAGCCCATCATCCCCGTCTGGTCCAAACAGCTTCAGGCCCATCTCTCATGGGAGTGAAGTTGGGACGGCAACACAACAGGCAACTTCAAACCACACAGCCCACATCAACCTACAGGCAGCGGGTAGAGGGCCCTGGATGTGGATATACCATAGCAAGGGGGTCCAGGCTCAGGACACCTTTCCTGCTGCCACCTCCTTATAGGTGCTCAACCCTCAGCCTACAGCAGTGGGGGTCCTCAGGGATGGGGCAGGGTGGAGCACACCTGTCTTCTCCTTAAGAAATCCAAAAGGAGCCTTGTAAAAGAGGACATGCACCCAAACCCAGCCTTTCCAAGAATGAGGAGAGCACCAGCTATGCCAAGCAACCCCGTATCAGGCCTCTAAACACAGTTTTTCTCCCATTTTTTAAGCAAAACAACCTTAAAAAAGGCAAACTGGCTACCAATAAATTAAATCGATGAGGTTTGGTGCCAGCCAATGAAGCCATCACTCTCGGTTCCACCTGATTCTTCCCTGTGTGTGCCAGCAGCAGCAAGATGTGCACCTCTGGCTATGCCCATGCCAAACCCTCTCCTGGGCACAGACCCATGTGCTGGGCGGAAGGGCCAGCAGGCACGTGGGAAGCAGCAGAGACGGTTCTGCAGTTCTCCCAGAAAGTTTCCTTCCTTTGGGTGATGACTCCTGTATCTGGGCGCTGGAAAGTTCAGGCAGAGACATTGAGTTTGTCCCCACCAGCAGAGCACTGTGGCGTTCGTTCAAACCAGGCAAGGCAGAGGATGCCCTTGTGCACGCTGCTCTGCCCGCCTTCCTCCCTGCCCAGCCACTACCAATGGGGATGAAATAACTAGTTGATAATCCTAATAAAAATGCAATTAAAAATTAAGCATTACCACCCAAATCCTTTTCTGTAGCAATGTACAGGGGAAGCTTACAGCAGATTAGTTGGCAGCTCCCAGCTATCTCATATTCACATGCATAAACTCCACTTTTCTAAAATAGCTGTTCCTGTAACCCGCATCCTCAGATAACCTGGCACTGCTTTGCTCCCTTCCCTGAGAAGACGTGGCACATAGGGGACAAATGATGATGAGGCAAGAAAGCTCTGGGGTAAATCTCCATTTATTATCCATAGATGTAAACAGAAGGGCTGAAAATAAGTCAGCTCAGAAAATATCTGGCTACTACACATGAAAAAGTGGTGTTGGGGGAAGTTATCTGAAGGGCAGCAGCCTTCCCGAGGCTCGAACCTGCTTCCATTTAAGTCAATAAACACCAGCTTCAGCTAAACGACTCAGCAGAGATTCCTTCATAGAGCCTTCATGAAAAATCTTTGCGTGAAAGAAAGTACAATTATTATTTTTGTAGGTTTATGGCCAAGAAAACGTAACCAGGTTATTATAATGGAAACGGTGTCACTCATATCACCCCAGGGACGATGGCAAAGTTGTGGTTGAGGTAGAGCTATGAATATGCATTTTTTGGGTAAAGTAAAAAAATACACTTTTGGCCAAACATAGAAATAAGTAAATTTCAAAAGTCACAGTTTTGAGATTTTTTTTTTTAGTTTCCGAGGGTTTTTTTGCTATTGAAGTTTGAAAATGGCGCTTTTTTGGGGGCAGAGCTGGACTGGCCGAATTACAGTTTCGAATACCATCTCCTTATTTAACTGGTCTCATTTCCTCAAACAAAATTCCTCTAGGATAAAAAAAAATCTGTACTTTATCTATCCTCACAGTTGTCTTTGCTNGAAAATGGCGCTTTTTTGGGGACAGAGCTGGACTGGCCGAATTACAGTTTCGAATACCATCTCCTTATTTAACTGGTCTCATTTCCTCAAACAAAATTCCTCTAGGATAAAAAAAAATCTGTACTTTATCTATCCTCACAGTTGTCTTTGCTTTAAAAAAGTTTCCACGTTAAGTTCAACATGAATGTCTTTTTCCGTACACGTCCCACACACGTTCGGATGGGCAGTTATGCACGTTTGTAACCTCAGCAGTTAAAATTTTGTTTAAACACAACTCATCTCAAAGAGCTCCAGAAGAAGCCAAATTTGTTGCCTGCTGTACACAGGCTTCAAAGCAAGGTCTGTTTGCAGTCGCATGTCATTAGAGACAATATTAATGAGTTAATGAAAGTTAGAAATGTAGAAGTGCATCAAACACTTGACAATAATCCAGGGACAATTTTATATTGAGAAAAGAGCTGCTCTAGTCTGAAGAAGCAGAGAAAGAAGTCGAAGCAGCAGCAGAAGTGCAGGCAGATGCTAAGGCAGCCTCTGCATGCAGAGGGGAGACCGGGAAGAAACTGAGCTACAGGTTCTGCTTGTTGTCAGCTAAAACCAGCTGAAGACACACAGATAACTTTCCCATCCCAGTTTATTTCCCTTTCTTTATGCTTATGATGCAAGTACAGATTAACATGATTTTAAACAAAACCTGAGCTGTTGCACAAATTCAAGTTCAGCAGACAGCCCGAAGGGAAAAAGAAGAGGGATGAGTGTATGAAAACCAAATATTAATACAATTGGTTTCTTTAGCAGTGTGGAGGTGATTTTTGTTACTTTTCTCTCTAACAAATAGCCAAATGGATATTATTGCTTTGTACCTCCAAGGGTAAAAACATGACCAGACTCAGCTTGAGTATGAGGGAAGAATCCGTGTCTGTCGACGTTCACCTCTGAGATAGATACCTTCAAATTTTCATTCTTTTTTTTTTCCTGTTTCCTTCCCATCGCTTTTTCCCAACTTCCTTCTATAAAGAGGTGCATGCTCTTGGCACCCCAGTACTGGGGTGAGGGAGCTCGTCTTGGCTTGCTAATAACCAGCTGCCCTTTCTGCACTGGAGCAAGAAGCTGGGGTTGGTTTAGTTGAGTTTGTTGCGTGGTTTTGCACACACACAAAGTTTGAGGAATAGCACAACAGGCCTACTATTTGTAAGGGATTAAGAGGCAATATGTAAAAGAGCACATCGAGAATCATCCATGACCTGGGTTTCCTTCTCCCACATCCCACACGACAAATGTTTCATGCCCTCAATTCAGTTTCTGGGTCGCTCTAGCAGTTCTCCCAGCCTCAGCAGCAGGGTATGAGGAGGAGGTCAGCACGGGGACTAGGCCCGGCTCTATCACCCCACTCTCTTCAGGCGCTCCCAACCCTAGACAGAGCCTGATTTGGTCAAAACCCAGCTTGCGCAGGGAGCATATCCACGCTGGCAAGGCAATAGCCTTGCTCCATCACTATTTTCTGCGCAGGGTGGAAGAACCTCCAAGGTGGGTCTGCTGGGCCAGGCACACAGGGCAACAACCCATCCTACTGCTGGGAACAGCAGAATTTTCCTTTATTTCACAGGACCCAAGATTTCACTCAAATATCTTTTGCTCTTTGTTATTCTAGGGAGAGGAGGCTTTCTGCGGGAGATGACAGTATTGAAGTGGTGACTTCAGCATTATTGGCTCTACCACAGCCAAGAGACAAACGCTTTCTGCTATTTACCCCTCAAACCCTGGTCAATATTTACTGTATTGTCCTCAATGCATTAGTGAAGATGTTCAGTCACATCCGTTGCCTGCCAAAAAGCAAGTTAATTTAGCTCGGTGATACAATTCAAAGTGGTTTGAGTCATCTACATCCCTGGCTATCAGTGTCCAGACAGACTTGCATCCATCCACGCATGCATTAATAAAGACTTAAAAATAGACCATTGATTCCTCTAGACCTGAAATAACACATCTTATCCCAGGAAAACAAAAGACCCAATAGTGACGACCCCAGCCAAGGGGGTACAACGCAGGTGGTTTTCCTAATGTATCTTCACATGGTGGTAGCTGGGTCCTCCTGCTGCCGTGGAGCCCGCGGCTGGGGTTGGGGCACTGGAAATGCTCGGGCAGTGCTGGCGCTGCTGCCTCTGCTGGGCTTAGGTGCTAACGAACGGTGGATCAATTATTCATCAGCTAAAAGGCAGACTTCTATTACAACAGATGTTTCTCCGAATGTTTGACACTGCCCATTAACTCACCCTTTAATTTTAATTGCTTAACTAATGGGTATGTTCAAGGTTAAATGAGTTTAAATCTTCAGTCTTCTCTTGCGCTGCTTAGTACAAAGACACCATCCAAGCTAATGGGGAAAAGGGAGGGAGAAGGAACCAAAGCAATATCATCTTTGATGGGATAAAAACAAGTGGCCAGTTAATCCTCTGCGCACATGCTCTGGGGTAGGCACAACACTTGGACACAATTTTCTCTAAGGCAGAGAAGCAATGGAAGTATCCCTCAGGCTGCAGGTGGCCGTGGGGTTACAAAACCGGGCTGGACTCAGGGCCGTAGGTGGGAAGCAGGCAGCGTGGGGTGAGCATCCTTCCTGAAGCCAACACAGAGAGGAAGTGCCTGCTTGGGGAGGTGGGAAGCGTTTGTTTCAAACAAGCTGTTTAGGTAGTGTCCAACTAAGAACTTGGCTTACAGGAGTAATTTATATTGGTAAGTCACGGTGGTGTTTGCTCCTATGCTCCCTCTTATAAATGTTCATAGCCCATCTGAAGAGCGGAGCTTGCTGGTCAAGCAGGGAAGGAGCTCCCAAGGAAGAGGAGAGCTTCACCTCCCTGCCTGGGGCAGCAGAGAGGAATTCATCTCTCAGAGGATACGACCCAAAGAAGGGCTGGGCTGCAGGGCAGGGGAGGCCATCCCTGCTTTGCTGCTGCCATTGCATCCTTCTGGCTCACTTCTCCACTCACTTTGTACCAGGCAGGACTACGCAGCTGGTGCTCGCTATCTTAGCGAGATCACAAACATGTGAATTTCTGCGGCATACGTAGCTGTGCTCTGGCTGTCTGCCAAGCTGGTAAATACCACACATTTTAGCTCTACACTTCATACCCCCAGAAATTATCATCATAGGTGATGCTAATGCCGTAGAAAGAAGCATGCCCCTGTCCCCTCACAGCTCCCCACCACAGGCACTAGGATACTCCCATGGCAGTACCCGCTGTCACTGCCAGGATCAGTCCCTTCAAGTCACATTAGAAGAAAACATAAGGACACATCCTGGAGATGCCACATCACCAGGCAGGAGGCTTCTCCTCAGCTCAGGCAGTCACAAAGACACCTTTGGCATCACATCTGTTGACTTAACTCAGGAATATGTCATACTGTTTTTCTAGCAGGACCCAGATCTGAGTGGGTTTAGTTCAGATAGTTCAGATCTGCCCCCAGAAAATACAAATTACCAGTACCAGTGGGAATAACAGGAGAGGCAGGATCAGACTCAGCCCTCCCCAGTCCTGGGAGCAGCAGCATGACGGTCAAGGAAAACACTTTTTGTTCTCTGCATCTTACCACACTAAGGACATGAGGGAAGGAAAGAGGAAGCAGGCAGAAGAATAAGCATTTTTTTTCAACATAGAGTAGAAAAGGAAGCATGTCTCCTTCCTTTCTGCCTTGCTTTCCTTCCTTTTGTCCCTCTTTAGAGAGGTGAGGGAGCACAGATTAATGCACACTGTTCTCCAGGTTCTTCTCACCCCTCAGTACATGTTGGTCCAGGTAAGTTTTCTCTGTTTTGTGAAGATTTGGAGACTGAAAGGTGAGCAGATCCCATGCTACGGCTACAGGAGGCCAGGGCCTGATGTCTGCTTTGCTCATGTAGATCTAGCTCAATTCAATCATTACCACCAAACCAGGTTGTAACACCATGCTCCTACCAGGATTTTGTGAAAACGCTTTGGTTACACCACTCAGATTCGGGGAATCTAGTCCCCACTTTTACCAAGTAGGTTATAACCAGTCGCTTCTCTGCAATCACTTATTAGCCACCACTATGATGGTGACCGAGAGCATGCCCAGGCCTTGGTGTCCATGTGGGAAGAGGAAAAAACTTTAAGAGACATTAGCCTGTCCTCTTACTACAACCAGTGTTACACCACAGCTGTTAAGATCAGGGCTGGCCATGGTTAAATATCCCTCCTGCTCCCAGGGACAGTTTAGCACAAGAAAATGCAGTCCCTCCTCGCTGCCAGAGCCTCCTCCACCCCAAAACAGTACCAAGGAGAGACACTTGAAAACTTGTGACCTTCCACTTTTGCATGCAGAAGGAATGTTTCCCAGCTAAAAGCCTCTTTAGTTTAGTTTCTAAACTGAAAAGAATTTCTTAGGTTTTTTTAAGTTTTGGGGTTTTTTTCCCCCAAGCAGGATCACGAGGACATCCACTCATTTGATTTTGGCTCCAGCTCAGCAGCATTCGGTAGTGATAACCATCAATCCTGCCAGACAGCCGATGGCACAGACTGCTAGGAGTGGGCGATCTCAATTTTTTGCAGCTCCACTGCAATTTGCGTGGCGGTTCAATGCTAGCTGGCAGGCAGCCAGGCGTTCAGCATCCTCCTCCCACCCAGAAAGGTGTCTCTGCAGAGCAAGGTGCCGGGGCTGTGCAACGGCTGCCAAGACCACGGCGTGAACCGTGCCAGTCCTGCAAATAGACACTGGATCGCTGAGCTGTTAATCCTACACATTTTGGTGTCGCAAAGTTCACTGGAGAGACTTCCCCCCCCCATCAAGTTCAGCCTGAGTGGTATGAAGTTTAATTTTATAGATGGCTCAGTGCAGCCAAATTTCTGGCAGAAAAGGGGAAGGCTGCACCAAGCACTGGCAATGTCGAGGTCCAGCTACCGACTTGCCCCTACCCTTTGGTGAATATCAGGTTTCTGAGTGCAGAAGTGAGGATTTCATTCTTTGTTCTTGAACTCATTCTTTCCATCCCAGGGGCCAGTGGAATGTAATCTCTCCAGCTGCCAGCACCTCTTAGGAAATTGTAATGTAGCAGCTATGTACTGTAAGTGGCTTATTCATACATGGAGAAAAGAATAGTAATATCCTTGGGGGACGGTTTTGAAACGGTGCGTGGTGCCATAATCCCAGGGACAGGCGGGATTTACTTCAGCTGAAGGTCTGTCCCCAAACATGCTGATGTTCAAGAGGAACAGCAGAGCTGGTGTTTCATATTTTACTCTTGGTTTGTTTAAAGTCTTTTCTCACTGTTTAAAACCACCCATGCTTCCTTCCTGGGGAGGGAGGCAATGCTTTTAGGGTTACTGTAAATAATCAGAGCCAGAACAATCGGCTGAGTAAATTACCCTGTCTGCTGACACTAACAGACTCCACTGAGCTACTAGGAACCTGATCAGCTTTTTTTCCCCCTCTTGCTACTATTATAATAAAATAAAGATTTGCCAAAAGTCCCTCTCTGGAGCAAAGTAAAATAAATGCCTTATGGACAGCAATTCCAAGGAGCACTCTCAAAGCTCTCATTGACCAACTCCGAATTAAGAGGTTTGCCGAGAAGAAAAAGCATGCAGGAGAACAAGGGAGCCCGAAGAGCCAACTGACAGATTACCACACGACAAAGCTAAAAGGGAGCTCCAAACCCTGCCAGCACGGCCGCCCGCAGAGCCTGCCAAGAGCCAGATGCTGCCACAGGGATAATATCCTCTGGGGCTGGGGAACCGGGCGCTTCTCAGTCTACGAAGCTGAGGACAAGGGGATGGAGGTGCAGCTGTGCATCCCAAGCCCATCACGCCTATAAGAAAAGACCCAGAGAGAGGCATAGGCAGGTCTCTTTGGAATAAAAAGAAAAAAAAAAACCAAACCACAAACCCAGGGTATCTGCTTCTTATGCAGAAACTCCTTTGGATGGGGGGGGAGGTCAGGGGGAAGAAAAACTGCAAAAAAAAAAAATTCTGAGACTTTCCTCCTTATGCAAGCAAACCGCCACGCACAGCGAGGGGAAAGCAAACAGGTTGGGCAGGGGAAGAAATGACACACAAGCAAGGGAATAGTCAACGCACTTTGCAGAATTAGGAAGCAAACTGCACGTATTCAGGAGCTGTGCTCACCCCACTCCAAGCAGACTTTTATTAGTAACCAGCTCTGACGCTCTGCAGCGGGATTATGCTGAGGAAAGGGCAAGTTAACACAGACGCATTGGTGTTAACGCTACCCTCGAATGGAAGTAGCATAAACACAAAATATTTGTTTCGCCGCTACTGTGCAGCATCTGTTCCCGATGACTTACTCATTCTCCACTCTCCTTCCCTCGGGGTTTCAAAGTACACAAGGACGAGGGAGAGGCTCGCAGGTAGCTGACGCCGTTGTGCCCACTTGGAAGTTGTGCAACGTCAGAGCCCGTTCAACTTCCTTTACATGGGCAAAAGTCTGCACCGCTGTCCTGGAGTTTGCCCCGCTGGGGCAGAGCTTCACAACGATACAGCAACGAACCAGACACTTTCTATAGAAAGGGCATTATATTTTCTGCAATATTTTCACGTACCTCGATGCGTGAAAAATCTATGGGGAATGGCAAGCCTGAAGACTTTTACCTTAAAGGCTGCAAATCTAATACTTTTCTTANCCAGCACGGCCGCCCGCAGAGCCTGCCAAGAGCCAGATGCTGCCACAGGGATAATATCCTCTGGGGCTGGGGAACCGGGCGCTTCTCAGTCTACGAAGCTGAGGACAAGGGGATGGAGGTGCAGCTGTGCATCCCAAGCCCATCACGCCTATAAGAAAAGACCCAGAGAGAGGCATAGGCAGGTCTCTTTGGAATAAAAAGAAAAAAAAAAACCAAACCACAAACCCAGGGTATCTGCTTCTTATGCAGAAACTCCTTTGGATGGGGGGGGAGGTCAGGGGGAAGAAAAACTGCAAAAAAAAAAAATTCTGAGACTTTCCTCCTTATGCAAGCAAACCGCCACGCACAGCGAGGGGAAAGCAAACAGGTTGGGCAGGGGAAGAAATGACACACAAGCAAGGGAATAGTCAACGCACTTTGCAGAATTAGGAAGCAAACTGCACGTATTCAGGAGCTGTGCTCACCCCACTCCAAGCAGACTTTTATTAGTAACCAGCTCTGACGCTCTGCAGCGGGATTATGCTGAGGAAAGGGCAAGTTAACACAGACGCATTGGTGTTAACGCTACCCTCGAATGGAAGTAGCATAAACACAAAATATTTGTTTCGCCGCTACTGTGCAGCATCTGTTCCCGATGACTTACTCATTCTCCACTCTCCTTCCCTCGGGGTTTCAAAGTACACAAGGACGAGGGAGAGGCTCGCAGGTAGCTGACGCCGTTGTGCCCACTTGGAAGTTGTGCAACGTCAGAGCCCGTTCAACTTCCTTTACATGGGCAAAAGTCTGCACCGCTGTCCTGGAGTTTGCCCCGCTGGGGCAGAGCTTCACAACGATACAGCAACGAACCAGACACTTTCTATAGAAAGGGCATTATATTTTCTGCAATATTTTCACGTACCTCGATGCGTGAAAAATCTATGGGGAATGGCAAGCCTGAAGACTTTTACCTTAAAGGCTGCAAATCTAATACTTTTCTTAGCAGACTAAAAAAAAAATCTTTTTAAAAAAACATGTTTTAAACTCATATTTTAAAATCCACAGAATCAGCCAGCTTTGGCTGCGGTGCCGAAAGAGAGCGACGCAGTAAGAGCTCTCACTACGTCTATTTTTCTTCCACAGAACCCTTTAACACCACGCAGTTGTAAAAGCTAAGGGAGTTTGTGCCAGGTCATGATGTGGAGACAGGCTCTCCCAGGGAAACTCCCAGCACTGACATTTTAGCAACAAGGCTTTTAGATATGTCAACTTGAGAGGAGAATTAAGAGATCCAGATATCATGACTATGCATGACACCATCCTGGGAGACGAATTTGGGTTTTGTAGTTACATTCCTGATACCTCCCCACAATCCCCTGTGTTACGTCAACTGCACACAGCCGCATCGCGTACCCTGAAGACCCAGTAAACGGAGAAAAACACACATAAAAAGGCAGATTTGAAAAATTATTTTCCAAGACGAATCACCTATGTTTCCTTATCCTGAAAACAGTTGACATTTTCTGTTGGGTTTAAAATAAATGAAAAACAAAGCCAGAACTTCTCATTTGAAGGTGAATAATAAAGCATTGCAAGAACTTGCCAGTATGCTACTGGAGGCCCAGTGAAACACCGCAAGAAAGTCACTGTGCTCATATTGTACTTCAGAGCAGCGTTCAGTAAGTTTTTGCATCTTTTGATGTTTGCAAATACAGTAGAACAAAGTGTTGTCTGATCTTTTAAATTCTAGTTTTACAAGCAGCAAGGCTTAAAAAAACCTGAGCCCAATAAAACAGGTGGCTTTTGTTGTTGAAAGTCTCAGGTGACTTTTTAGCCTAATTTTAGAGGTAACAAGGGTTTCTGATTTTGCTGATGCCGAGGAGTTAAACAAGCACTCAGGAAGCATTGCAGTTTCTCTGCCCCACTGGAACTTGGTGCTACCAGGAGCCAGAGCCCCTCGGCCCCGTTACGATCAGCAACAAGAAGCAGCAGCTCTATCAGCATCATTTTCGAGTGTGCTCGCGCCCAGAGCCTTGTACTTTGCTCCAAAGACCAATCACTCCTTTTGTGTTCAAGTGTGCGACTCCAGATTCCTTCCTCCCCAAAACTGTCCTCATCTGCTGGGTGCAGAGCCTCGCTCTCCTCTTCACTGTCTCTTTGGACAAGTCCTGCTCTTGCAGGAGGGGATGGAGAACCGCCTGCAGACACTGCTGGCTGCACCCTAGGCAATGAGGTGCTAGTCATGGTTGCAAACAGCAAGTTCAAGGTCCTAAAAGGCTGTGAAAAGCCTGAAGCTCTGCTTGCATCCCTCCGGGGCAAGCGCTGCCACCCCTGGGTTATTGCACCAAACAGCATCACTGACTCCAACTCCTTTCCTTTCCCATCTTCGAGAAATCGTGATGAGACAACATTGGGTTGTTGTCCGACAACACCTCTGGATATATGGAGCTGAACAGCTTTCAGTGTGCCAGTTTCATGGCATTGAAACTGGGACCGGGTGGTAGCTGAGCAGCTCGGCAGAGCTCCCTCAGACCTGCTCCCCAGCTAGAGCAAAACTAAACCCCCTGGGGAAACTTGAGCTTAAGCAAATTTTCCATGCTCCCTCAGAGACATGGAGCTGAAAGTTTGTCTCCCAGGTGCAGGAGAAGCACCAGGAGACAAAGCGCTGCCCAAACCAGGGGACAATGGTGAGCAGCCATTAATCCTGCTTCACCCTTCCATCAGCCTGGAGCAGAGCAGAGACAGCAGTACCTGCAGACCAGGTGCTTCCTGGCAGTCCCCCAGCAGCACCAGACCCTTTCCCCTCCAGCAGTGACTTTCTTCACCATGCTCTCAACATACATGAGCTGAAGTACTCTGATCTCACAGGGCAGAACGCAGGAAGGATGGTCACGTTCGCCACCTCATTCACTTAACACCGCCACCACACACTACACTGGCCTACATTGGTCCAGCTCCAGTCTAATGGGTCTCACAGTAAGTCCTGGTGTAGCCTGGCCCCTGGCTCCCTTTTCCTGATATGATGTACCTGAACACCAGCTTTTCAATTTAATGCAAGAAAAATTAGTTTCATTAGTAAGAGGCTAATTGGATTATTTCTGAAGTCAGAACTGGAAGTTTGTTTTGAAGGCTACAAGAAAAGGAAGGCAACCACATTTGGGTTTTCTTCCCCTAAAAATGTCAATGATGTTCATGAAAAAAGAGATTAACATTCTACCTTAAGCAAAAGCCTAAGACAAGGCACAAGAGAACACAGCCAGATGTAGGTCCCTAAAAGTTCCCTGAAGAACAAACATAGCACTGAGGTCTCAACCTTGCCCATTTTACAGAAGTCACTTCTGCATGTGTCGACCCAACGGCCCATTTCTCGTGCTGCCCACCTACGAGAGCAGCTTATGCCCTGGGGCCTCCTGTATTTTACTGGCCATGAAATAAAACACCCAGGGGGCTTTACAATAAGCTCGTTGTGCAGCTTGGCTGCTTTGCCCTAGACTCTGCATCCAGGTCTAGTTTGCAAGTTGGGTCAGTTCCCCACATAAGCCCATTTATACAGCTCAGTCATCACACTGCCCATAGAGCCTCCCTCCTTACCCGCCTGGAAAGACAAAAGCATCAGAGCGTACGACGTGGGCTAGACATTAGGGGGAGAAAAAAGCTTTCCAGGCTAAAGCACAGGTGGGCACTGGGACAGGTTGCCTGAGGAGGTTTCCACAAGCAGAACAGACACATACTTGCCAGGTACCACTAGCACTGAGTTCGCCCTGCCCAGGAGCAGGACAGACCAGACGCCCCGACGAGGTCTCTTCCTGTCCTTTTGCCAGGATTTTGTTACGTTCTTTGACAGCAGCAGGGTGAAAGGGCTTGCTTGTGTTTTCAGAAACAAAACTGTTAGATGTGTAAGAGCATCTCTGAGGAAATGATTAAAAGGAAACCAGCTTCTTCTGAAAGCTGATTAGACATCAGAAGGGTTGAAATCCTAGTCACTGCGACTACTCCTCGTCTACCAAAAACTAAGATACTTTTATTTCATTTACAAAGTAAGGGAGAGAGAAGCTTCCGCTCCTCCAAATGTCACCGGCCTTCTGTAAAATAAGGATAGCTTCAGGTACATGAGAAACGTCACGATCCCTTCCTGTTCCTCATTCAGTGCTCATTGCCATAACCTATCGCACAAATGTGATAGATTTTTGAATGCGAGATCTATTATGTTTCCTGACAGAGGCTCAAATGCGTACAGGTTTTCAAAACACCTTGCCAGGTAGTTTCTTTTTATACTGACTCAGTACTTGCCAGCAGCCACTGCCAAGCATTAGCCTGAGTCTTACCAATGGGTTGGGAAGTCAGCACTGCTCATGAAATTCTTTGTATTATCTGAATGATCATCCTCCCCTCATCCTGAAGCAACATTCAAGCAATCCTCACACTCAGGGACCTACCCAAGGTGAACGAGTGGAATTTATGATACCCAAGGCAGAATTGGCATCACCCTTCCTGCCCGCCTCTTGCATCCAGCCCAGCTCCGCATTGCATTTGTTCTGCAAAATCCTGCTGGACTGGAGCTGCCCTATTGCCCCACAGGGGAATTCAGTCCCTTATTTCCCCCACTTGTATTTCTACAGTCGTGCTTTTGAGTCCAAGATCCCTCACTATGACCCTGGGAAAGATGATGCACTGTCTCGTTCCCATCTTGTGCCAGCCAGGAAGCCCAGCACCTGCCAAGCGCTGACCAGACACCACACAGCATCACAAAGTGCAAAGGAGGTTCTTCCCTTCCATCGCCAAAGCCAAAACAGCCATTTGATAATTAACCACCCAGATCGAGCCAGACAAGCCATGATGATGAAGGTGAAGATCGCTGTGCTCCCACACACAACCTGCCTGATGTGGGGTGGCCAGGAGGGGGTTAGGGGCTGACCCCAGACCTCGCTTGCAGACACGGTGGCAGATGTTCCGGGCTTCCCCACAGTCTCCCCCTTGCCTGGCAGATGCTGGCCGCTCTGGGAAAGTGCTAAATGGATTCTGCTGAATCACTGCAGCAGATGGTTCGTAACACCACCTGGATAGCACAGAAAAAAAGAGAGAGATAAGGAAGGTTGGGGAACAGAGAGTACCTGGTGTGTGGGCCGAGTTATCCCCAGGGAGAAGTAACCTGTGGATAAGGTCGTCATTTGAACTTTGTTTCTCCAAATTCCTATGTTATTAAGACTGATAACATCCCTTTCCTGGCAATTCTGTCCTGAGGTCTACAAAGCATAGTGCTTCAAAACCACTTGGGATGCTGGAACCCACCCTCTGCCACTGGAAAATGCTGGCAGCTCTGCCCGATGCAGGCTGCTTTGGCTGGTGGCAGCACCAGCCTTCATCCCTGCCTGTACCGCACTCCTCCTGCTGAGGCAGGACACATACAAGGCTGACACATATACAAGGCCCAAGAATAACAACGTGGGGTTGCAGGGGGGTGGGTTCTGCTTGGTTTTGGGATTTATTTTTTTTTTTAAAGATGGGTTGGCAAGTGCTTTTCTGCAACAGATCCTTCTGAAAGGGCAGAGGAGCCAGCTGTGTACAGAAGCGTGCAGCTGTACAAGAGGGAACAACAAACAGGAAACAGGTAACAATAACCAATGTGTTTGCTCACTCTCCTCCCGCTAAACAGCATGAGCAATTTTTTTTCTTTTTTTTTTTAATTGGGATGAAAAGAGCTAGTCAGGAAGAGAGCAGAGGGCTACAGCGCGTACAGAGGGTGCACGCTTGGAAAGCGCCTGGCATCCTCCTGCAGCGGCTCATCCCCACGTATGACAAGTAACCAGGAACCCTGGGTCTGGTTATGAAAGACACTTAGCTGCACAAAGTTGCTCAATCTGTGGCACTTCCAGCCAGGTCCTCCCCAGCACAAAACATCAAGTCATTTGAGACAAAATGTTCTCTAGGCAGGTTGCTCACAGGCCCGTTCACGACTCTTCCTCCTCCCAGGACAAGGCGTTTTCACATACCAACTGCACCATAGGCTCGACTCCATTTCACTTGAGCCCAGCTTTGTCCTACATAGGCTGTTTTTGCTGGGTCACACCTGCCATCGGTTTCCTCAGATAACAGCTGCTGTTTCATGTTCTGCTGTGCGCCTTCCTCAGCAAAACGGCACAGACGCTCAGCAGCAAGCAAAGCTCAGGGTGCCACGATCCAGCCCTGAGCACCAGTAGAAGCCAGATGGTGACACTACTACCAATAAGCTGGGCAATACAAAGATCCCTCCACCCCAACTACTTCTCATGGAGGACCTCCCTCGTTAACAGGCTCGGAGGCTTATTTCACCTGCAAGAATCTAATATAAGCAATAAATAAGGTCCATCCACCCACTGCTTCCCACAACGCAGGATCCCAACTGCACCAGGGACCTCACCTGGTGACATCCCCATGGGCCAGCATGAACTCTCCTCAGTGGTTGAGAGGCACTCAGTCCAAACCCACACCCCACCATCCAAGCTAGAAAAAAGCCATTCCCCCATGGTCTCCAGCTGCACAGTGGCATTCAGTGACATACAGCCAGATGCACCTGGACATCCACAACCACCCCTGTACATACTAAGGCCAGATCACCTCCAGAAGGCACCCAACACTTCAAAACAAAAGCTAAAAATAAATAAAAACGTTTCACAACACTCACTCCAAGGAGAAACGGGCTTTGCAAGGGCAGCAGGAACCCAAGCTGCTGGCATTGGTAGGGCTGACCGTTGCCAACCTAAGCAGCCCGTTACGTGCTGAAATCCTGGAAGATGACAGCCCTTGCAGCCCAGGGTTTGGACAGCAGATGCTCCTGGGACTCACCCCCTTTTCCGCAGGGAAGGGCAGGATTGCTCCCAGCATACCCGTGAGCTGGCAGGCAGGGAACCCTGCCTAGAGGGATCCCATTGCTTATTTGGTACGTACGCACCCCACACTCCCCCTTTCCAGTATCCACTTACTGGCCTGGTTTCTTCTCAAAGCTTTTTATATTTCACATTCCTAAGATTTAATTATGTTATCAGAACAACAGGCATCAGGATTTGGAGTGCCAGAATTCACATTAGCAATTGCTATCAACAAAGAAAATGGGCACAGCATGCCCATGCCAGAGTAGATGTGGGCTGCTCTCCTCAATCTACTCACGGTTATTTATAGCCTGTTCACAAGCCATCCACCTCCCAGGTTTAGCTTCAAGCTCACTTCTTTCTGCACACCCTCTCCCTCAGAAGAAAAGCCTTTTGCCTCTCCCTTCCCACAGCACCCAGATTTGGACACATTTTGTTAATTTCAGAGGGTAGGGGGGATAACCCACCTTTGAATCTTCTTTCATACATCAACAACAGCAGAAAAGAGTGAAAACAGAGTGTGCCACAAATAAGCAGCTGCAGGGCCACCCACCCTCCAACTGAAGAAATTAAAAAAAAAACCAAACATTTACAGTTTCTAACACTTCACCACATCGGAGTAGGACTGCTGTGCATCTCCAGCAGCTTCATGCCCTCCCTGCAGACAGGAACGAAGGCACAACCTCTGCGAGGCAGAACGCATGCTTGAACACAAGAAATACCTGCCTACATTGTGGTGATTGCAAAGAAACAGCTACACAACAGCAGGAGGGGAGAGATAGCTGCGCCTCTGCACCAGCATTAACTATAATCTGCCCATCCCTCAACCAGCACCATTTAGAAGCAGTCTGCTTCTGCCAGGATACTTCACCTCCAAATAATTAAGGACCACAAAACGCAGTGCGTGTAGTACAGGTGCAAACCTACCCACCAGCTTCACTTCCTGAGCAGCAGCTGGCATGGACAGCTCACGTCTTCTCCCTTCTAATCCCAGCTCCTGCTAAAGTCAACCCAAGTTTTAAGGCGGACGTTAGCAGGAGCTGGGTCAGACCTCAGCTCTTCAAGGCTTGGGAGAGATTTGGCACTTAAGCGAATCCCTTCACGCAAGTTAGCCGACGCGGCTTCACTCAGCTCAATGGCACCAGGATGCCGGCAGGCAACAGTGCCCTTTGCTGGGCTGTCCTCGCATGCTGCATCGCTTCTGCATCCACAGGCTTGTCNCACTTAAGCGAATCCCTTCACGCAAGTTAGCCGACGCGGCTTCACTCAGCCCAATGGCACCAGGATGCCGGCAGGCAACAGTGCCCTTTGCTGGGCTGTCCTCGCATGCTGCATCGCTTCTGCATCCACAGGCTTGTCACCCTGTCCCCAGCACCCGCCTGTGGCTGTAAAGCAGCACTGCTCGGGGCAGGGCTGGTCCAAAGCTCACCAGGGCACTGGAGGGAGAGTTGAGCCGGTTCAACCCTCCCTCAGACTCCAGTTACAATGCAGAAGCGGTGCTGGTTTTAGTCCTGCCCAGTGACTAAGGAAACACTCGGTCAGGCTCTGACTGAGATACGGCAGCTCCTCACATGCCTAAAGTTCCACCTGGCCCTGAAAGAGAAATAAATCATTAGAGTATATAATAATAAAAAAAAAAGCAGCACAACAATCTGTAAAATATTAAAATAAAAATAATTAGTATTAATAAATAATAATAAAAACCCCAAACACCACAGCCCTTCTGCTAAAGGGAGGAGGAGGCTCAAGCTTACAACTCTAGCACGTTTTATTTTATGTAAATTTATAAAGACAACAATCCTAGTCACGATTGTCACATTGTACAGCACATACCAATACAGTTGCAAACAGAACTCCACGCAAAACTAAGCGCTAACAGTAGTTTGAATCACTCTTCCTGCGATTGTCGTATCTAGACTAACAGTATTACGCTAACACTGAAGAAAAAATAGTTCACTATAAAACAGTGATAGAACATTTTTATAAAATATATTCCATTCCAATAGCTTTTCTACATACTGTATACTATAAAACTCTCCCACAAAAATTAGTGTCTTTAAATATACATATTTAATCTGAACTGCACCAAGATTAAAAACAATTAAAAATATCAATGATTTTTTTTTTTACATTAACTTCACAGTATTTTTTTGTAGTAGAAGACAAATCCAGTGTTTAAAATGTGGAGCAGGACTGTCCCCTACAGAGACAGTAACTGCCCCACAGTGAAACAGTTTATGAAGAGACAAGCGTTAAGTGTGCAATGTTTTTAGTACTTCTCTGTAGAGCCATGAACCATTTTGAAAACATGCTCCGAGCTATTGCAACTTAAAAATAAGAGACACACAGAGAGATAGCCAAAAAAAGTCACCTTAAGAACAAAAATAAGTGCAAACATTTTTTTACTTTAGAAATTCAAGCTATGAGGAGTGGGAACACAAATACCAGACTATGGGAACAGCGCGTTCACGATGTAGTAAAGAATGAGAAAGTCTTTTTTTTTCTTTTTTTTTTTTGTAAAAAAAAAAACCAACTTTGCCCCATATTCACTGCAGTACAGAGCATGCTCATAGCATCGGTTTAATGAATTATTTCTATACTAAATCAGACACAAACTTGTTTCAACTTTTCCCTGCTCTATACGCTAATGATGTTCTTATGGCACGTTCTATTTTATGATCTTCTAAAAAGAAAAAAAAAGAAACAGTAACTTAAGACCGAAATGCAAAAAAGTGTCACAAGGATGCAAAATTAAGATTACCAGCTTCAGTAATGCTGACTCTACATTAAACTCTTTACATGCTGTTGCAAAACCCATTGTTATAAAATTTAAAGTGAAGTGTAAATTAACTAGTTTTGAAATAGATTAACAGTAATAATTCCACTTCAAAAAAAAATTCTAATAAATACTATATCAAGTATCTTCAGGAGAAAAAAATAACTTAATTTTAGTAGAAAGAAAAATAACTTAATTTTAGTAGATTTTGTTCAGTGCTATTTCCAATCACAGCAAAAAGGAAAAAAAAAAAGAAAAAACTGATTAAGTAGAATAAGACCACAGTACCAAAGCCACTTACGTTCAAGATACAGTACTCTCCCACAACTTTCATATGTAACAGGTTCAGCAAAAATATTTTACAGTCGAGAAATCAGACTGAAAACAAAAAAACCCAGAACTATAAATAGAAGCAAAATTTCACATTACATGTACATTCATAGTTTAAGAGATGAATAATAAAAGGAGGCTGTAACAAGTAGATCCTGATTTTCTTTAAAAGAGGAAGTACTTACTGAAAAAAAAAAAAAATCAATCCCATATTATTTATGTAGGTAGTGCTCAGTTTTCGGACCAGAGGGGGAAGGCATTGGGAAATTCTTTCTTCATAAGATGAAATACAGTATTTTAAGCACAGTTTTTTAAAATAAACTAACTCAGTGCTTCAAATTCTTTTTAAAATAAATGCTTAAGTTTCACAAAACAACTCCAGGAGTGTCAGGAAAGCTGGTGAAGCAATGCTAACACAGCAGAACAACATTCAAAACCCTCAGATATTATTATCGTATTTCAGTCCCACGTACATGTACCTTGAATGGGTAATTTGACTGGAAGGGAATAATCTGATATTTACTGACATGCACAGACCAAAGGATGCTCTATTAGGCAAGTAATAGAGTTATTTGGAGTAAAACTGGTTATTGTTACAGGCAGCCTCAGTTTATAAACAAACTAAAAAAAAACCACCTAAAAATACCCCAAAAACCTTCCCTGAAAAGGTGGGGCATGGAGAAAAAGTTGGGCCGTGTTTTCCCTCCAGCGGTTTATCTTCACGCTGCCCCTTTGAAATACCAGCGATTGCACAGAATTTGGCCCAGAGGGAATCACCAACTTCAAAAAAAAAAAAGAAAAAATTCTGAGCTGCTGATTTTTAGCATGGCAGCAAACTTTTTAGACAAGATAGCAGGGCATCTCCTAGGACACACGGTATGAGTTACCGTGAACTAAGACACCCCAGGAGCCTGATACCAAGACGAGTTATTTAGCTGCGTTAGGGCTGCTGTCCCCCCACCAAGGGTGATAGGATCAGCCCCTGGGTGTCAATACGGGACTGGAGTTATTCACGTATCATACAACTTTTTTTCCTATGTCCTAGTGCGCATCCTTCAATATTTCAGGAGTGAATACGCTGAAGACAGAAAAGAGTTTTTCTGCCCGTGTTTTATGCTCAAAAGCAGCTTTTCAGTAGGTCAGTCCATGGACGAGGATGGGGAAAGGGGGAATTTAAGTCAAGTCCCCAGGCAAAAGCTTCTCATTCAGATTTTAGGACCGATGGCAGAACTATTCTAATATAATAAAGAGAATAAAAAATGACCAGTACCAAAGATGCAGCCAGGAATCCTCAAGCCCCTCTACAACTGGGGCCAACGTAAGGTCTACAAAATAAGAATACAGTCACTTACTCTGCGATATGCAGACAAGTTTCTCTACACTGACACGTATTTAAATCATAGCTCATCTCTTCAGATGCAACACGCAGAGAGCATTAGGGGAGCTTAATGGAATCCTAATTTTTGTCCGGAATTTGCTCATAACCTTTTTTCAAACTAAAAAAAAAAAAAAAAGAAAAAAAAACCAAAAAATCCTGACCATGAAGCACGTACTTCCAGCATGAAAAAAGATG
>VZSC01005043.1:136085-167493 GCA_013398225.1 Steatornis caripensis
GGGGGGGGGAAAGCACCGCGGAGCCGCTCTTCGGAACCCCCCCCTCCTTCGCAGCCACGCTCCCCAACTTTGCAGGGAGCACTTTCCCCTTGCGGTGGGGCGCGGGGCGGGTGGGTTTCGCCCTCGCGGCCGGCTCACCGCGTACTTACCGGCATGCGGCGGCGGGGCTCGGCGTCCGCATGTGCGCTGCGCTCCGCGGGTGCGGCGCGGGGCCGGCGGCGCGGCGGTGTTGTGGAGCAGGTTGTTAGCCGGCCGCTCTCGCGATACTTTCCCTCCCGAGCCGCGGGTGCGTGTGTGTGTGTGCGTGTGTCCCCGTCTGGTGCACACAATAGCCCCCGCCGCCCCGGCCAGCCCCGCCGCCNCGCCCGCCCGCTGCAGCCCGACGTGCCGCGGAGGGGGTGGGCTGCCCGGCGAGGAGCGGAGCCGCCTCCGCGCCCGCGGAGAGACGTGGAGCGCAGCGCGGCGCCTGCCCCGCGGCGGGGCCGGGGCGAGGGGCGAGGCGCTCCCCCGGATTTATCTTTAGTTGCCCGTCAGCTGATAAATACCAGATGCCTACGGATTTTTCAAGATGACCTTTTCGATAGTTGATTTGAATTTTAAATTTTAATTAGCTGTAATCCCATCAAAAGTGAGCGCCTTCAGAGGGAGAGAGCGTAGCAGCGCGGGGCCGGGGCCCGGCCGCGGTTCCCCCCGCGGGGCCGGGGGTCAGACCCGGCCGCCGCCGAAATCCGCCACGAAAGGCCGGCTGCCGGAGCCCCGGGTGCCTCCCCCGGCCCGGTGGAAGCCGGAGCGGGGCCGGCGGGGAGGGAGCCGGGGAGGATATCGCTGTAGCGGGGCTGCCCGGGAGCCTGCGGGCTGCAGGAGCGCCCGGAGGGGAGGCAGAGGTGGCCGCAGACATGAAGCGCTGGGTTGAGGCTCCGGGTCGAGGCTGATGTTTAGGGGCTCTGCTGCCCTTGTGAAGAAGAAGGGGGGTGATGAGTTTGAGAGTGCTGTTAGGTTTGGGGGAGCGGAGCACCGGGGGCACTTCAGAGCTGCCCTGCAAACACCCTGTGTGGTGCCGGTCGGAGTGCCTAGCCCATGCTTTAGCCCTTTCCAACAAGGAAAGCAGGGAAACCCCTTTCTCTCCCCTCCCCTAGGTTGCCTTGTCTAGATTATAATATCCGCAGGATAGCAACTTTTAAAATTTTTTTTGAAATATATGTATTTTCCAATGCACAATGATAGCATTAGCACCTCAGAACATCAGTTTTATTGGTTGGTGTATTTGTCCCTAATTTAATCCTGTTCTTTGATATTTCATCTTTAGGCTCTTTGTCACAGAAGTCAGGGTCTACGTTGCTGACACCACTTTTCTCATGCAGACCTCAGCTATTTAACTCAATTGGCAGCGACTGCTAGGATGTTTGGGTGGTTTCTGAGCGTTAAATGACTGCATCGTCACAAAGCTCTTCTCAGGTATTTGGTTATGCTAGCATCCATACCATTCAAGTTGGGAGACTCCAGCCTGGAACACTGAGGTGCCCAGCTCCAGCGAAAGAGTTAAAGGTCCTGGGGTTAAATCTGTCACCGTTCAGTAAAGCCAGAGAGCTTTATCTGTTTGTCCACCATCGGGGAACTGGAGCTCTCTGTGCTTTTAAAGACTGTATTATCCCACAGTTGCAGCCTGATAATACAGGCTCTACCAAAAGTGGAGCAATTTTTTCCCCAAAGTGCAAGTGCAGTTTCCATTAAGTTACTCTGTGGATTTGTTGACTTGTGAAGTTTTGCTGTCTTTGTACACTGGAAATGTTAGGTAGTCTCCCATAGTCGTATGAATTATGCTGCTTGGCAGAAATCCCTTATTTTGTGTAATTCATTGTTCGTTTTCCCCTGTTCCTCTTAATAATAAGGGGAGAAAAAAATAAGATAAAAAAAGATCCAAGGTTTTAATTCCTGTTTGGGTTCTGTAAACTAGTAATAATTGTCTACAATCCAGAGTGTCTTATTTTTGGTAAACCGATTACAATTTCACAGTAAGTCCGTGGTCATTACAGAGTTTGAAATGGCAGAAAACGCAACAGCATTCCCATTTTCTCTAGGTATCCATTTTGCGAGTTGTTGGCTTGCTTGTTCAGGACTCAGAAATGCTATACTCACCTTCACACCAAGGCAACGATAGACACAATACAGGTGTTGTACTGATTTAACTACGGCTCTATAAAATACTGGTAGTACAACTCTCTAATGTAAACAAGCCCGTAGCGATTACTACAGGCACGGCAACAGGAAGATCTGCCCTGGAAGCTTTATTCTGAGAGCTCCTGCGTTCCTGAAGGCCCACGTGAAAGCGCGACGCGGTAAACTGTATGCTTTCACCTCTCTGGCCCCTGAGCCCTTTGCAGGCTCAAGGCTCCCCTACCACGAAGCCGAGAAGAGGCTCCGTTTTCAGTCCTTCCCCGAGGGAACGGAGCCAGGCAGCAGCTGCTCAGCCGATAGGAAACTCTCAGACCGGCATCCATGCTCGGGGGAGATCACAACCATCACTCTGCCGAACATGAGGCCAGCTGAACGTGAATGGGAACTGATGGAAGACGTCGGGAACCACCATGTTAGGCTCCACGTGCGGCCATGTGCGTTCCTGGGTCCAGGTAAAATTCTCCTGGATGCCCACAAGGCTTTTGCTGCTTATGGAGCCCTCTAGAATTGAACAGAAAGCCCAGGTTTAGGGCAAAGAGAGTAAAAATCATTGGTGCTGGCAGGGCTCTCATTTTCCAAGCAAGGCTAGCCCCGCTCCTGGTTGTTTATGCTGCCTGGACACCAGCCAAAGCCCACAGAAATTAGTAGAAAAACCAACTGGATCAGATCCATAAAGCCTGAGGACTCACTTCCATTCTTACCCCTTTGATCCAACAAGAGTATATATTTACCGAGTGGGGCCTCTCTAGCCCTCTTTGTTGGCCAAATGCAGAAGTGGTAGCAACAGGTTTTTCGTGCAATTTAATCGTTGTCTCTCTCACTGCGTTGGGCAGAAGCCTCTTTGTGTTTGCTTCTGCATGATTTCAGCGCTTTTATGTTCCTTTTTTTTTTTTTGTAGGGCATCTTCTTTGTGGTAGTCCAGTTGCATTTCAGAGGGAGAGTCAGGGCCTGAGATTGCTTGATACATGCAGGGACTGAAGAGCTTCTCAGCATGTTGGTCACAGTGAGGTTTATTTGCAGAAGATTTTCCAAACTTTTCCAAAGGTTGACTTATCCCATGCAGACAGCAGCAGGCATTAGGGGACTGAATGCTTCTTTTGCTCCTCTGAAACAGGGAGGAATTTAACCCCAAAGAATGCTGAGCCCTGTGGTCTTAAGAGAAGGAGCTGCAGGAGCTGCCATTGGCGTCCACCGATCTTCCCCAATTTGCAATCTGCTCCAGCACTTACCCTGCAGGCAAATCCAAGGTCAGCACTTAGGGGGTTTCTCTATTTGCAGTCAAGTCATAAAAGTGGGCATGACCTTCCCAAAGATCTTTTTGGGCACGTCATCTCAGACTCGAGGAAGCATTAACTTGCACTATTGCCATTCCAGACATTAATCAGAGCATATATTGCAGACAGTCTCCTGAGCAGTGTGCTTATGTGACTCGTATTTGTTTTATGGCTGTCCTGCTGATTTCTCCCTGATAATGAGACCCTGTGTGTGCACTGGAGTATTTGTGAGTATATATTGTAGCAGCTAGGGCCCTACATCTCCATTGTCAAATCATCCTACCGAATGGATAGGCTCATAGCACTAAACTGCATATATAAATTACATATTAACTTCTTGTATTTGCTACAACATGGCTATCAATAAAGATACACCAATCTAGCGACATGCATTAAGAGCATGCGGGACTCCGCAGAGGTGCCGCTGGTGCAGGTCACGTTCGACTCCGCAGCAAGAGCTTGCAACGTCCCCATCCGAACCAGCCAGGCATTTAATATCACACCTGTACTTCAGCTCCCTTGTCAGTGGCTGGGAGACAGCTTCCTCTCAGTTATTCATCTTCCATACTTTCACTCAGCTTGCCTAACCCTCAACTTCTGGTTGTTTTTGTTACAATCATCTGCCGTGTTCTGGATTTATAGAAATGGTAAATGAAGGTACTTCTTCAGCCTTTAAAAATCCATTTCTTTTTCTGTAAAGGGAACACACTTCTTGGTTTGCAGTGGTGAAGGAAATTTGCATGGCATTGATAAGGCACACTCTCCTCTGAGAGGTTTTTTTTTTTCCTTCTTTCACCCTTGCTAATCACCCTGGCAGCCATATTTTGATGTTCCTTGGGTTTTCTTAGGCACATTCAGAATATAATATACATTTACTTTAAAAAATACAATTAAGCAAGTATTTCCTTTTCAATATTTGTTTTATTTATTTAATCTATCCATCCCCAGGAAGGAAATCTGAGAGCCTATGTTATAAATTAACAGGTGTATAGAAGTTTGTAGCAGGATATATGGAGAATGACGATGAAAGACCATAAATAACAGTGGGCAGGAAGAGACAAAATTGGTGTCTGCTTTGGGACCAGGCATAAGATTTATCAGGCAGAGACAAAGGTCTTTAAATCAGAAGCTGATGTAGTCTCAGATAAGCTGAGCAGCAGTGGTAGGGTCCAGTGTAGAGTTACTCATTTCTTACTAAAGGAGAGGTTCTTAATTGGCGTTGCTCTGTTTGTAAGCAAATAATACACCGTGTTAACAATGCACTTTATTTTAGTAACTCCCAGAAGAAAACAAGGCTAAGTACTGCAGAAGTGTTTTGCTAGATTAGAACTCAGAAATCTCACAATGGAAATCCTTGCTAAGCAAAAATATAACCTAGAATAAAGAGCTTAGTCCTAGCGATGTTCTGGTGCCAGTTTAGCAGCAGTTCCTCAGAAAATGTTTTGTCCCAGGATAGCTCAATTTTACCTCCAGTTGCTACGCTGAGCTTTGTAAGGCTGAGAGTTGATGTGCCTGTCCCACTGTCTGTAGAAGGTCTCTTAAGCAGGATCCTCTCCTGAGACTTGTGGCATTGGCCAAACATGTTCTTAGAGCAAGTGTGAGCCTCGTTAGATAAATCCGCAATCTCGGCATAAAAGAGTCTATCTTTCCCCGTGTGCGTGGCATAAATTCTCAGTCTTCTCTTGATTTTTGCTTTTCCACAGGGCTTCCAAATCCACCCAGCCTGAGCAAACGTAAACAGGCATAAGCATCCCACATGTGAGTTAAAAAAACAGAATCCCAAACGTCTCACTTTTCTCCATTCCCCATGCTGAAACCTTCAGTTCACACAAGCATTGCTACAATCTCTTTGTTGTTGGCCTCAGTGGTGCCCGCTGCCTTCTCAAACCCATCCAGATAGCTACAGCAGTTACCTCTCCTGTTTCTTTATCCTTTTGTCATGTAGTGAATCAAAACTAAGTTCCCACCTCCAAGACTCTCTGTAATTTGGAGCACCCACATCAGCGTCCCCTTCTAACGCCCTTCTCCTTCCTGGACATTTTATTCTTCCCTCACCCCGTATCCTTTTTGTGCTGTCCTTTGGGACTAGACCTGCCTCCCTGGCTCAAGGAGCCACACTTCTTCCATTACAAACACCGTTTCTGTCGTCACATACGTAAACTACCAAGGTTTAAACATATTGGGTCCCTTTAGTGTGGGAATCTGCCCTCCTCTTCACCATGCCTCAATCTTTCTTTGGAGGTGTTCTCCTCAGTCTAGTCAGAGGAGCTGGAATGAGGATTTTGGGAGAGGTGGCAGTAGATCGGGAGGATTTTAGGGTGAGTCTGGGAGCTCTGTGCAGAGAGAAACTGGGAGCTCTCTGCAGAGAGAAACTGGGCTCGGCATGCTCCCAGCCGTTGCTTGACTCCTTTGGGAGCCTGGGTGACAAACCTGTACCTCTGAGGGCAGTCCAGCCCCCCAGAATGGAGAGAGAAAAGGGAGGCTGGGGATGGGGAGAGGAAGACAGGCCATTTTTCTAGTAAAAAATCGCTGCTGTTGTCTCAGGGCTGTATAGTAGCCATCACACTGGTCACTCCACTTCCCTCTGATGTATTCCAGGTGGAGATGTCCAGAGAATGTCACGTAAGAAATGCAAATAAAAACATCTTTGTAGACTTCCTTCTCTTATGTACTGTCTGCCAAAACCTTTGCTCCCCTCCTTTACTGTTTTGCCTATGGATGTGTTTTATGCTTTTATCTTGCTCTTCTGGTAAAAGAAGAAGTACTTGCTGTGAGTTTACATAACTTGCCTTTTACTGCTCTGGAAATGAATGTGGAACTTTGGTCTTAATTAGACTCTTGGTGTAAGTCTTGTTTTAATGAATCCTGAAATATGTGAATAACATTAGGCTTAAGAATATGGCTGCAGAGTTGGATACTTAAAGCTGGTTGCGCGGCTGGGTCTATGGGGAGGCGAGCGCTTAGCACCTGTATGAAGGTGTAATAAGGGGGGAGGGACTCCTTGAAACTAGGGCATGGGTTTGAATTTAGCTGCAGGTAGACCTCTCTGCCTGCGGAAGAGTTTTGATTTCAGAGGCGGTACTTGGATACTGAACAATTTTCTCCTGCATCACGGCTTCATCATGCAATGAAGTGACAGACTTTATGACATCGGGGGTTCAGGCTGTATTTGAGATCCAGGCTATTACATTACTGAGTTCCTCCTGCAACACAGCGAACAGCCTGAGCTCCACCTGTGCCCATGGAGGAGAAGGTTTATAGTAGTTTTCCCTTGGAAACTAAATGCCTCAGAGTATGGGATGGTGGAAATGTCGGCAAACGTGCAAAACCTTGTGAAAAAACACCAGCTCGTTAAGATGTACTTCTGATGCTTTTACAAAGTGTTGGTCTTGTCTGGCAAAGCTGGTGACACTAAAGGGCATTTGGAAAAAAGGCTTCCCAAAGATACTCGGCACTAGCTGGAGGTCAGCCTGTAGCAGTTAATAAGTGAAAGGAAACAATCCGGAATGGCAATCACCTGCCGGGGAGCTGCGGGCGTCACTGGTGGGATGTCACCTGGTCAAAGCAGGATCTGATGAGTGCACTGTCATGGAAAGGGTGCTGGTGACAGTATTTCCCATTCAGTATACAAAGGGGTTTCACAGAAATTGGCACGATGGTGAAATGTTCATTTGCAGAAAACAAAAAAGTGGACTAAACTAAAACTAAAACTAAAAGGACTAGGAGAGTTGCAGAAGTAGCAGTGGGCCAAAGCCCCATGGTTTTTGCACCTCCCGTAGTTTGGCAGACCTTCAAGACCCAGACTTGAGGATGTGCCTAGATGGTCCCTTTGGCTGCATGACTGTAGGCCCTTGGTTTGCGTAGCCAGCAGCGTACACAAAGTGATGTGCTGCTGCTCGTGTCTGCCTTTAATTCCATAGTCCAAAAGGCTAAGTACTTACTTTCAGCTGAGTGAAGCAGAGAGAGCCTCCAGCTCAAGTCCAGAGCAACGTTCAAACTACACCTTTGTAATCGGGATACGCTCAGGCTCTCTGCTGTGTCTTGGGGATGAATATGGGGGAGGATTTGTGACTACACACAAAAAAACCCATGGGGTTTTTTTGTTGGGTATTGGGAATTACATCTGAACTGTGGCAGCTCTTCCAGCATTCGATGCAGAATCAGTATCGAGAAGACCGGCTCTGACGCAGAAACTGAAATCCAAACAATCTCTCTCTCCTAACTAGGAGATCAAATTGCCGATTTAACCTGTGTCTACAGGAGAGGTGGGCAAACTTAGAGACATTTATATAGAGGAGAGATTGGAAAAAAAAGAAATTGCAAGTTAAATGGTGTTTCAAGTGATAGAGAGCTCTGGGGAAATAGGCAAAACCTGAACAGCAGTGAAAGGATAAAAATCGTGAAGTTCTCTAGAGAGCCTGAAAACAGTACATTATATTTACTGGAAAAATAAGATGGGTAAAGGCTAAATCCCACAATCCCTTACTCATGCAAGGAATCCTGTTGACTTAAATACTTGTGTCAAAGTATTTCTGTGGGTAAAGGATTTGTTGGACAGTGTCCAAAACCGGGTTAAGGTTGATGTTTTCACAGAGACAGCAGTCTTTCGTGTGCCACCCCGGGTAGTAAATGGCAATCATGGGACACATTTTACAGGATGTACCAAATAAATAAATAAATAAACCCCCTTTGCTTAAGTGCATGGGAGGTTCGGGGTGGTGGGGGGTTAAGAGGAAGGTGACGTGGTGACCTGGGAGGCAGGGTCGGTGGTTGCAGCTCTCTGCCGCGGCTGAGCAGGGACCCTCTGCTGGAGAATGCCACTGCCAGCATAAACTCACGCAAAGTTGCTTTGGCACCTGGCCTAGAACAACACGAGGCTGTTTTTTCCCTATTGTGCTTGACTCCATTGCACTGGGACAATGTGAGATTTTTAATTTTACACACAGAAGGAAGAAAGAATACAACCTTCCCCCCCCACACACCCCGTTCCTTTTTATCCGATGTATTTATCTTTGTGTGTGGCGATATTACAAAGCCACGCCAGCAAATATTTTATTCCGGTGACAAGTTTTCATGCAAAGGGCACAAGGGGTGGCTGTGAGGGACCGGGGCACCTGTAGTAGTCACAGACAGAGGAGAAAACCAGGATGTGCTGCCCCCACCTTTAACTTTCTGCAGTGGGTTCTTCAGCTGCGGGCTGCCAGGTCCAGCTGATGCAGAAAGAGGGAGAGAGCAACAAGCAGAGCAGGAGAAGGGAGCATCAGGAAGGGCTCCGCTCTGCCTGTATGAGCCCAGGCCGAGGAAGTCAGAGGAAGACTTGCTTGCCATCCTCATCCTTCTCCAGGACTTTGCAGAAGGTGCCAAGAACGTGCACAGCCCCAGTGTCATTGGGGCTCAGCGCTAGGCAGGTGTTCCCTGGATCAGGACCTAAATGGTTAATTTTCAAGTGGCTTCTTAGAGCAGATGTTCCCATGTGTATCCCCTCCTTCCCTCTTCTGACACATTTCCTACACAAACAGCAGATTGCATTGCTGCTGTCCTTTTGATCTGCGGGAGGGGAAGGAAAATCCCACACGAATGATATTAGTTCTCTTTTCACGCAGGCTGGTGACGGTGCATATGGGCATGTGCCTCCCTCCCACCTCTCCCTGCCCAGATGTCTTTCCTGGGACTTCCTTCTTCAGCCTCTGTCCACTTCTGGAGCTGCTTTTAAGGTTGCTTACCTTAAAGCCTGAAAGGAAAGAGGAGGTAAGGTTGGGCAAATTGTGGAAAGATCATGATTGCAAAATATTGCTGTCTGTCTAAACACATACAGAGGCTGGGGTACAGCCTGATCTGTCAGCTCATGTCACTGCTCATGTGGTGCCTTGCACTTGCGTACCTGCACTCCTTGCACTTGTGTACTTGCACTCCTTGCGGGCGCTGTTGAGTTAAGCCACGCTGTCCGAGCGAGGCTTAAGATCTTACCAGAGAGGAGGCTGGCTTTGAGCTTGTGTCCAAGACCATTCCCAATCCCACACTTGCTGTCCAGGCTGGTGGGACTTTGATGTAGCCTCAGGGCGGTTGCAGAGGGATGGCTCTTGCAGCCTTGGTGCAAGGTGGCTCAGCGAGGGATAGCAGAAGCCTGCAGGATCAGATCAGTATGGGGAGATCAGTCCTTCCCTCGTTCTTCCAGGATAAGAACCAGGGACAGCAGATAAACTTGGCGAGACAGCAGGTTCAGGATGAATTAAAGGAGATAATTCTTTATGGGATCGTAGTTAAGGTATGGATTTCCTTGGTGCAGCACCTTCAGGGTGCCAAGACTGCATGGGTTTGGAGGACCATGAGAAAATTCCATGGTCAATAAGTTCGCCAAAAGATGTGAAGTGCAATGCACTGGTTTTGGCTTAGAAAGCCACAGTGTTGACAGTGTGCAGAATATTCTGGGGAAGTATCACTGATTGGTCACCCTGTTCTCACATTCATCCCTCTACATCACTGCTGTTCTTCTCTGGGGAGAAGACAGTAGACTAGATGTACCTTTGGTCTGCCCCAGGATGGACTTTTTTTATGTTATTATCTCTAGATCAAGATAGAGAAGAAAGCTTGATTTCACTCTGCTGCTGGAAGCAGTTGCAGAAGCCCTCGAGACATATGGTGGAAATGATGGAGGTAGGTGTGGTGGCCACCAGTTCTTCTAGCATCGTCCTTCCTGTGACTTGACTGCTGTGAAAAAGGCAAAGAGCTCTGCCTGGGCTCTTTCCTAAAAGACCAGGCATCGTTTTTCAGGAAGAGCCTTTGGCATGGCTGGGATGTTTAGTGCCACAAGTATGGCTGGCCTTGCCACAGCAGCCGGGTGGATGCACTGACACGGGGCAGGACGCATGTGTGAACCAGCCTAACGCTGAGCTGGCTGCTGCTGAGAACCCTAAATGTAGCCAGTGGAGTTTTGGAAATTGGATCTTTTTCTTCATTTAATTTTGTTTTCTTTCCCTGCTTTAGCATCATCCTCATTTCTAACCCCAGCAGTAGGCTTACGGTATCAGGGCTCTCTCCTGTTGTCTTTGGAGGCTTCTATAGCAAACACCTGATTATTATGAGAATGATGTTTCCTGAGGCAGGGGATGGGAAGGCTCAGACGTGACACTGTGACCAGCCAAAACAGCAAGCCAGGGACTGACTGATTGAAATGCTCTAAATAACAAATTCTTTTAAACCAAAAACAATTCCAAAGAGACTCAGTGTATTTGCAGATGTTATTCATATAGGAGAGTCAAATGTCATCAAATAATCCACTAAGCCTGACTTGCTCACTGGCTTAGAGAGGATGCACTAAGCTTTGTGCTTTATTTCACTTAGTTTCTTGAGCTGGTAACTAGAACCAGGCAGTTTGCAGCAGTCAGCCCGCATATTCAATTCAGCTCTTTCTTCTGTAGTTAAAATTGTTAAAATTGCTCGAAAGTATGTAATGAGCCTGTGTCTGTGTGGCTGTTCACCAGCATTTCTGCAGAGGCACAAAGTGCATGTGGATGCTGGGTAGGTCTGTGCGGTGGCGTGCATCCGGGAGGGTGCGTGCAGCGATGCGGGCTGGCACGGGCAGTGCTGGCACCTCCACTTTCCCAGTGCAAGAACATCTGCCCCTGTCACAGGGCACCTCTCAGGGTGAGCCCAGCCCTTTGCAGCACTCAGGGAAAAAAAATATGCTAGCAGCAACAGGCAGCAGTGGGGAAAGGAAAGAACAGACTTGTCACACCCCTGGCAAGAAAAGTGCAGTTGTTTTTCTTTCATGGTGTTTCAAATGCAGCAGCTTTTCCAGGAATGTTGGGATATTTCTTAGATGGCGATTTTCTGATATCCTTGGATTTAGCAAATTTCTGATGTTTAGTGTTTCACCTTGACTCCAGGAGAAAAAAGAAACCTGTCCAGTTCTTTGTCTTCCCCATTTAGGTTTTCTCATTATTTCTCCATTGCAACCGGTCAAGTGAGCAGTCTTTTCAAAAAGTATGGGCTTAGGAAAGCTGGAATTTGCTGCACTTTAATTTCCCTGCAAATTTTCCCAAGTTGATGAAATGATGAGAAGTTAGAGACTAAAAAGAAAAGCAGTTGGGAAAATGGGGACAAATGAATCCCTCCCACTCCTCACCCTGGCACCTCCCCAACATCTTTCATTTTATTTTGTTCAGCAATAACAACAACAGGAAACAGAATTATTTGTCAAGTAATCAAATGTCCTTTGTGAATGCTCAAAAAAGTGATTTTTTTAGTTTATTTCCATAAGCATTGGGCTTCGCTGCTATACATTCTCAGGGCTATTTAAAAGGGGGGTTGTTTTTTGGTAGAGCACATTTCATTGAAAGGACAGCAGAGTTGCCTGAAGCAAATTAATTTCAAATTCAGATGAAATAAGGTGAGGGAGAAGGAAAAATGGGAAAAGTTAAAAAAAAACACTTTGGAAAAAAGCAGGTTATGGCAGGTTATGGCTCCTGGCAGCCCCCAGGAGCTCAGGATGAATACGGGAGATGAGGATTTGCTCTGAAGCGTGGGAAGAGCAGGATGTCCACAGACCATGCAGGTACACTTGCTCTTAAATACTATTCTGTCCATCAGATCATATTCTTTGTACTATGTCAGTAAAAGCTAAAAGCAGTTTCTTTGTTTGTGCCCTTCCCAAAGTTACTGGCATCCCTTGTTCCCACCTCGCAGTTGGCCCCTCACGTGGTACCAACTCTTCTTCCCAGGAGTCCCAGGAGTGTTACCAGAGCTCAGGGCTTAGGTGTTTGCCCTTCACATCAGGGGACCGTATGATGCATTTTGGCATTTTAAAAGATAATTTTATCAGTTTCATTGCCTTGCATATAATATTTATTTATTATTATTGTATTTGTATATATTTATTATTTATATATTTGGCATTATTATTATATTTTTATATCATTTATTATATTTATTATTTATTTAATATATATTTATGAAGCGTGTGTCCATATGATTTCTACCACTGAGCTTCTAGCCCCGTAGCAGCCCAAAGGCTTAGTAGACTTACACACGGCAAGACTCAAATTCTTTCCTTTTAACATCAAATTGTTTGTTACTGCGTGATTTATTCAAAGGCTGCAGCATGGAAAGTAAGAAATGCCCATTGTTGCCAATAATATAATCACATGTGGGTCTTAATCCTGTAAACACGCACAAGTAAAGTTACTTACGTATCTAAGTCTTTGGTGCATGCAGCCATTTGAATGCAAACTCCTCAGCCTGAACGTGCATCTGTACAGTATTTAACGTGAAGGGTTTGAGCCAGCCTGGGGTCCTTGTGCTAAATATATAATAATTATTATAACGAGGGTATTAATGATTTATTGGTGTTCTGTTCTTATATCTAGTGCCAAATATTCTATAGAATGTGTATCTGGGAAGAATTTAGCCCTTCGTATTTTATATCTGTAATAATCCATGACTGAGTTGCTGGATTCCATCTCATTTGTATATGCCATATTTTTTTCCAGAACATCTGTTTAAACGCACACTGGATAGCTGCCAGATTAGTGGAAAGGATACGGTATAAAGAAGACTTTTGTTTCCTCCGAGCAAGGAGAAAAAATAAGTTACAAGTTGGTGCATATTGCCGAGAAGAAGCAACTTTTTCTCTCCAGAAACAGATGTCCTGTAGTGTTTGAAAATGAAATGTTTTTGTGTCTCGCAGGCAAAGGTTCTGCGCTTTAACAATATTGATTGTCAGTTGGTACAGGCTGTCAGCCTGCCGTGGTTAACCTACCAGTTGTTGGAGAGACAATCATGAGCAATTAAGAATCACATTTCGCAGTTTCAAACGCATCCATATTGCCACTTTATTCAAAATCCTTTTTTTCCTGTTGGAAAGTACATTGGTGAGAGAGAAGGAGTTTTCTTTTTTCCCCCTGCCAACCATATTTTCATTGCTGGCCAAATTAAGAGAGATATATATTGCTCGTAATCTTACTGCAGTTTCTTGATTAAAATTTTACATGCAGCACTCCTTTCAACATCAATCTATAATAATAAGGAGGGAGCACATTGCATTGCATGTCTTTGTGTTGTGCCGTAGATGCAAAGCACCAGGGAAGCATCAGGGAAAGATTCAGCTGCAGTACAAGCAGTAGCACAATGAGAAAGGGACGGTTCTTCACGAGGATGGACCTTTGTGACTTGAAAATGGGAAAAGGATAGGAAGAATAAAACCAAGAAGAGATGAAGGCTTAGCAGCTGAAGTTACAATAGTGCCGGATATGCGGCGATTATGGGAAAGGCTGATAGGAGGAAGGTAACAAAGTGCTGAAATCAACCTGTTACGGCAAGAAAAACAGCCCACGTGAGAGGAAACACAGAGTGCTACGCAAGCCCCAAATCCACAGTGCCTGGAAAGCTTGTAGCTCTTGTTACCTCTTTGCCAAGAACCTTTCAAGGCATTGGTAAGTGGTGGCCTTTTAGAGGTAAATATCACAGACAGTGGGTCTGGGCACTCTCTCAGCATAACTCAATGTGTTTAGAGTGCCTGTGCCAGGCACTATGCATGCTATTTCGTCACAAACTGCATGCATGCAGTCACCTTGGCTGATAGTTTTGGTCCAAACACCTGGGAACCGTCTCAGAATCATGACCCAACATGACTTAGAAGGACTTTAGGCAAAGACAAATCGTGCCTTCTTTTGCAGAACTTTTCGAAACCAAATCATTTCCTAAAAGCAACAAAAATCTACCAGTTCTTCCAAGAGAGCACACCACTCACAGCCTCAAAAGAGATCTCTGACCATCAGATGAGTCCCTCTGTGGGGTTTCCCAGCACTCCGAACCTCAGAAGTCCTTCCCACGCCTCTGCCACCCACCTCTCATGAAATCCGTGCATGGTCTGGTTTCATAATGCTCAGGGGAACGGGAGTGGAAGCAGCACCAGCAGGTTTTGCTGGTGGGCATATGCCCCTTGCAGAGCACATGAGGTTCTGCCTTATACACGGGCAAGGCAAGTAAATGTCGAGTCCTAAGCAAAACCCTATATGTCATTCAGAGATTGTCAAGAGCAAGTAGTAGAAATGTCGGCACACACTTCACAGTTAAGAGGCTTAGAAAGGCAGGTTGTCTGTGAACCTGTACACAGAAAGGATTTCTTTCCCACCGCGCATTCCCCTCCATCCCATCATCATTACAAAAACCCCGAAACCCTGAACAGCATCAAAACAGACCAAGCCAGCAACGGACCTGAGCCGAGCACCGCAGCGCTGCCTTGGCATTGCAGCACTGATATTAATCAAGTGAAAGCTTCATGGTTTAGGATCTCAGCACAAGTATTTCAGAAATGACCAACAATTTGGGGCGGCGTTACCAGCAAATGAAAGGTGCTGAAAATGGAGGATCACAAGAAAAAAGGGAAATTATGTAGCTGAATAATATTGAGAAATCATCTCCCATGTTCAAATGTTCACAGGTTCTGATACCAAGGCTGGTATGAATATAAAAGTGAAGAGTTTCATCTTTAGTAAGACTTTGTCAATTCAAAACTTAGATTAAAGGGGTTTCTGTGCAGTACCTCTCTCTGACCGCGTTCACCTCTTGTCCGTACAGAACACAAGCTTGTGATTTCACAATCACATTTTCCTATTTTTAAAACATGTTTTCTCTGCTGTCTTGCTTTTCGAGAAAAACACTGAAACTGCAAGAGAAACTGTCTTGACGGAGGAAACTGAAATGGCTTCGTGTATGACATGCGAACAACGGAACAAAGTAAACACCGACAAAAATAGAAGGCAGTGCTTTATTTTCTCTCTGATCTTCCATTTTTAGGGGATATTTGTGATTATGAAGAACTTCCAACATTTCAGGCATATGGGAAATTTTTAAACAACTGATGTAATAGAGAGTTTAGGTGTTAGCATGCGATGAAACAGTAACTTATTCTTACTGACAGCAGGATGCAAAGATTTCTTGTGTTTAGGACTCTTCCTGAAACTAGCAAGAACAATGGATAAATGTCTTTAAATGGACTGCAGATCTTTGCATCACACTCAATAACTAAATGCTCCGTCTCTTCGATTCTTCTAGGATTAAACGTTCAAGAAAACTGAACATGTTTTTCCCCCCTCTCCTATGTTTGCCTTTGACTTGGGGAAAAGATTTCTATCAAGCAATTCAAGCTGTGGAAAACATGAAGTACCCTGAGCACCTTACTGTGATTTATGATACCCAAAATCTTGATTCTGATACCAGAGATAAGAAACTTGAATCTGCTTTGAAAAAATGATTTGATCTTATGCTAATCTCGATCAAACTGTTGACACTGACATTAAGCAAACATGGTAGGGTGTAACTACATTTTACACCAATCTATGAAATATTCATGTAATGGTAACGAGTACATACATGCAATCATACAATATCGTAATCATAAGCTGTGGTCAAATACATATGATATTTGCAATGCTTATACCTTGTTCATATAAATAAATAGTCATTAGAACTGAAACTAATTACTGCGTGGTTGATGACAGCTGAGAATATTAAGCACCGCTACTGAATTATGCTTTCAAAGGCAATTTTGAAATGACATTCATTTTCAAGTTGTGGGTCGGTTTATTTGTCCAGCTATGATAATATTATTTTCCAATGGAAAGAATAATGTTTATACTAATTGTCATGAGAATGTCTTAAGCATTTTCTCTGACTAGGAATCAAATTAGGAATTTGCGAGTGTCTGTAAGTACACCAATGTTAGTCTATTTTCATATTTAAAATTGTCCTTTCCCACAGCTCATTCAAGTTTATGTTCTAGCCACATGTCCCACAGATAAATAAACAGATGCTCTATATAAAGAGTTAGATCATATTCTGAATGAGTGAGGAACATATGTCATCATTAAGGGAAGCTTCAGTGCCAACGCTGGCGTTAAGGTAGAGGAAAGAAAACAAGGAAGAACTTGAAATAGAGCAGCATAATCCCAAGGAAGTTGTCAAAACCAGAAGAGAGGTTATTTGCACTAGAGCTGGCAAGAAAATGTTGTTCGGCAGTTTTTGCTGAAAAACAAAAGAATAGCAAGAGGAATTTTTGACTTCTAAGTAAAAACAAACTCTGTTGTTGGCAGCTTTGGGCTGAAACTCAAAATCATGGGTTTGTACTTCAACACGCCAAACCTCTAAGTTTTGTTTGAACAGAACTTTTTGTGAGAGATTCAAAGTGCCCAATTTTTCAACGAAAACAGTGATGAATAAAACTGAAATTTCCCAAGAATATTTCTCTTTGTTGGAAATCCAATTTTTTTTCACTAAGAAATTTCCACATGCCACTGATGAAAGGAGGATATCCAGATATAGCTGATAATAGATCTTTACTGTCTGAATGAGACTAGATGACATTGTTTTTACTGTTACTATTGTGTTGTGGGCTTCATAAATAGAGACTAGAAAGACAGTTCGTGCCCAAGAGATCATTGTAATCTAAATATAAGTCTAGAGGATTTATTTATAAAATGTACAGAATCAGGGTTTTTTAATTGCATGCAGAAATATTGTTCAGAAAAAAATACTGTGCACACATAAAAAGGATTTTAGTTCCCAGGATTTGGGAAAATCATAAATGAAAAATCATGCTGTTAGTTAAAAAAAAAAAAAATAAAGAAAAAGCTGTCTGCAAATGCCTTCACCAATTTATCTGCAGTCTGATCATAGCAGATGAGCAGAGGACTAACATAGAAAACTTGGAAGAGACCGAAGTGCTCCTTCGAGTAGCAGAAAAGGGAGGCAAGACTGTGATGAGCAGAGGAGAGATCACTGATTAAAACCCCCCGATTAGGGGGTTCATGTAGGATATTTTTTCAGGTGATGGTTGATATTATAAACGACAAACTTCCTAAGGCACACCTGAAGGTGCAGTGAAAAATAATGCACAAAGCACTGGAAGGACAGACCTGCTGTTACACCATTTTTTATGTCTAATTACCCTAAAGAAGGGTTTATTTCTTGGATGAAATCCACAAGAACTGGGGGATCCAAGAACGGGAAGGGAGACACTGTCTTGAGGAAAGGAAAAGACCCATTTCCCTGCTATCGGTGTAGCATGGTGTGATCAGGAAATCAGGGCTAGGCTGGCGAGCCTCTGGCCAGGGGTCCGCAGGGGCGGTGGGATGTTCTGCATCTGCACATCGTGCACGAGCTCTGGAGGAGGTTGCTGGATTTAGCAAGCTGCTCTTGGCTGCCGGTTGCATTGGTCAGTGGCAGTGTGTAGAGTTGGCAGTACACGGCCGGATCTGTGTGAGACTTGGCTGCCTGCACCATCTTTTTATGCACTTAATTTGCGAAATGAGTACACGACAGAAATCTCTGACGGCCTGATGCGACAGAAAACATCCAGTGCTCTGTAATGTGAAAACATCCCATAAAGCCCCAGTAGTAGTAGTCCTATCTCAAGGAAAGACTAGGATGACACTCCACATTTGGAAAAGAAACTTTACTGGGGAAGTTTTTGGAAGGTTTTTTGGAGCAGGACCGTTCACACCAACAAGCTTTGGGCTATTTCTTGTCCACAGTTGTGCAACTGCCCTTCCGCCCAGGTCTTCAGCACTGCCACTAAATGAGTCTCACACAGACCAGCCCTTGACAAGGGGTCCCGAACATTTGGGAGTGAGGGAAAGGGGCAGCCTGGTCCAGGGTGGCCACTTAAGTTGTCTTTTCCTAGTCATTGAGTCTGTTCCCACCTGCTCTGGGTCTCTTGGATGGGTAGGTCTTCTGAGGGAAGGAGAGTGGAGTCGTGCTTTGCCGAACGCAGTCAGTGGGCGCTGGCAGCTGGTTGGCAATCATCGGGTATGTTCCCACCTCGCTCCAGCTATTTCATTTATGTGACAGTTTGTGGGAAACATCTGGCACAGCATCTGACTGACACGTCTCCAGCTACAGAAAGCTGAGAAAAATCAAAGCAGCCACAAGGGATAACAAAATGCAGTTTTATGCATCTTAAACCTCATTCTCTTCTCTTAGCCACCAGACCTGAGCCAGGGGTAATTCAGCTGAAGTCAGTGAAGAACAGGATAAAGATAGCGTCAACTTCGGTTAAAATGTCCCTGCCTCATGAGATGATCCTTGAACAAGCCCATGCAGGTTTCCCTGCTTGCACTGTTACTGATTTTGTGTACGACCCTGTGCAAGTCATTTTTCTTTCCCTCACCTCAGTTTCTCTCCCTAAATGAGGGAAACAAGAGACTGCTTCAGTCATGCATGTTGCTATCTGCTGGTGCCGTCTAGAAGAGTTAAATGCAATTACAGCCATTCTGGCTCCATCAATGATTGTACGTAACTTTTGGTGATCATCCAACAGCCAAGGGTAAAACAGGACCAGGAGCTGGAGGGTGAAACTTTTTCAGTTCAGCCTGAATATGTAGAGTACTCATTTAAGGCAGATGGCGAACCACTGCAAAGGCTTACCAGTGACCGTTGTGGATTCTCCATGCACAGTTTCTACAGACAGCCTGGGTTTTTTTCTGACATTAAAAATAGAGGTTCTAGAGGACTAGAAATGTGTTTTAACATTCAGTTTTCCTTCATCCTACACCTGATGTTATTGCTACTATACATTAAAGATAATACTATTCTTTGAGGGAAACCCGGCTCTCTGCAGGGCTCAGATGCACGATCCAGTTACTGCAAGTGAACAAGCTACCTCATGTCGGCTGAGATGTGGTAACTCTGCAGGTACTTGCTCCTACAAGCAGTAACAACAGCTCCCTACAGCAGCTGTGTGCGATTTCAGTTTTTCTTTCCCCACCACAAGAAGCGCCATTCCACTGCCTTTACAAGAGACAAAGCGTGTACACAGTTACAACAGTTGCCCAGCTCAGTTGGGCTGACAAGTGCTAGCTTCATCAAATGTCTGAGCACTAATACTGAAACTCTGCTGAAAATGAGAAGACCTTTTTGGGGATGCATTCATTCTTAAGACATGGTAAAAGTGGATGTGGTTGTACGGCAGCAAAGGTCAAAAGGTAGCCCACAATCTTCTCCCCAGGTCTACGTGAAGCTCTGCAGCTTCGTTACCACTACTGCTATCCAAAGTCACTTCTTAAAATACTCTCCGCCATTGCAATACACCAGAACAGCCCTCCTCCCACATCCATCCCCCATACAGAATGATCTAAATGCAAAAGAAATGACAAAAATAGTGGTTTTGGAAATAATTAGGTCAATTAGAATGTAACAAGGAGAGTGGTCTAGACATAGACAGCATTTAAATTAGCAACAAACTGCTCCATTTGGGTTCTTCACCTATTTAATCATCAATTCATCTATGCGAATTCCTAGCAAATTAGAGAATTTGCTAATTTAACGTACCCTGAAGGTGGTGAATAAATTATGTATCAATGTCACTGATGCCTGCTCTGTCTAACGCGTAAGAGAAACGCAGCCAGGCTCTTCAGAGAGGGCCTTTGGTGTCACATGCTCTCCAAGGATCACACAAAATGCTGTGGTTTAGAAAGGTCTGTAAGGTTAAAAATGTCACTTTTGTTCTGCATTAGCCAATCTGAATTTAATTCAAACTTTCCTCGCCCCAACCTGAAGCTCATGCACAAAGCCGCTGACAAAAGAGAGAGAACTGAAATAAATTTCACTCTCAGCAGGTCCTGTACGCCAAAGTCGCAGGTGGCCATTTTTGAAGCCAAAAGGAATGAACAATAATCACTTATATAAGCAATACAGTATAAGCAGATCTAAAAGTGGGAGATGATACAGGAAACCATAGCGTCCTCTTATATGATATGCTAAGAAACTAATCCTGTGGCTTTTATAGCACTTCTCCCAGGCCATACAAGATGCCATCAGTCTCTCCTAGTGGGGCTGACCCTCACCTGGGGTGAAACCAGACACTGGGGAAAGCCTGCACAAGAGTTATCCATCACTCAGGTTGCTCCTCTAATTGCAAGTGGCACATAAAAACAATCTGTTCTGGCTTTATAACTGATGCCCTGCCAGAAACCTAAGCGTCCTTTCTCCAGGGCCCAGATGTGATCCTCTCACATCCTTCTTCAGGACTGACATGGACTTCAATGGGATTGAAATCAAGCTTGAAGAAAACAAGTGTACTTTGTGTCTCCGAAAGGGACCTTTGCAGAAAACACGGGTGGGGAGGGAACGGAAGATGAGGAAGTTGGATGGGGAACATATCTGGGAGGAAAACAAAACTGGAATTTTTGAGAAGTCTACTTCTATGCTGCACAACCTGCGTGTTTTACCCTCTTTCCCATTCACTTTCATTTTAGACTCAGTAGTTTGAGGAAGCCCCTGCTGTGTAGTCAGTAACACATTGAGGATTCAGTCTCGGCCTCTGCCTAGAGCTAAAAAGACGGTATTATTTGTTCACACACAGTAGCTCTAGAAAAAGGCATGCTCCTGTCTGGTGAGACCAGGCTGACAGACGCAGAGATCCTTTCCGGTATGGTGGATGGAGTGGTACCTCTACAGGTAAGAGGGAGCATCGTTCCAAGGTGAGGTGCGCTTTGTCAGCGCACTGTCATCTGCAGAGGTTTCTGAGAGGTTACATGGTGACTGGAAAATGGGCCTGCCGTCAAAGGGTTCAGATGCTTCTTGAGTGGTATTCAAACGCCTAGAGATATAGGGATGGGTGCAGCTTTGGCAAGATCTTAAAAGCAAGATAAGGAGAAATGAATAATTAGGCATCTGACTGGAGCTGAAAATTCACATCTCTCCACAGGATTGGTGAACTGCTTTGGCTAAAATAAGATGCAATTTGAATCTTTGCCAGTTGCCTGTATTAAACTGAACCAAATTTCCCACCACCACCACCCCCTTAAGGTCAGAGATTGCTTTGTTCAATGTTAGAGCACGTCAGAAATTCTTCTGTGATCCTTGGAAGTCTGAGTGAGGGGAGTGGAGAACAAGGAGTTACCATATTGCTGCATTTGGCACCGGGTGCGACCGAGTGAACGCCGCCTCCAGGGCTGGGTCTGTGATTCCGCAGGGATTTTGATAAATTAAAGAGGCTGCATAGATGCAGGTGCCCACGTTGCCACCTCTCCACACCTGTTTTAGACCATTTGGCTTGGTTAAACATAAACTCCAAAGAGAGGGTCCCTCTGCTCACCCCAGGGCTGGCTTTTTTCAGAGAAGTTTGCCCATCAGCCCAGGGTCTTGCACAGAGACCAGCTTTCTTCTGTAGCCACTTGCTGGCTTTAAAATGACTTGCTCCCTTCCCAGACGGGCCCGGTGACGGCAGGGAGCTGCCTGGCCCCAGGCCCGCGGGACTGTAAAAGGTTGCAGGCACCATCGCTGCAGCCCAGACCAGAGCCAGGAGAGGGGTTACAAGAAAAACTCCCTTTGACTTCAGCAGAAAGTGGGACTATTTGGGCAATAAATGAATACAGCAAGCATATGCTAACGTGGCCAGATCTGAAATGAAAATAAAGAGAATTTTAGCATTCCTTTACAGTGCCCGATTGAAGAATTTGGTCACATGGCAGGAAAGAAGGTCACTGAAGAGAGCTCTTTGAACAGAAGTTCATTCGTATTTTAAACCAGTCACATGCCTTGTCATTTGTCTCTTCTCTGATGGGAGTCTTCTCTTCCGCCATCTGTATTTACATTGATCCGTTTTCATATTTTGCTTTGAATTGCAAGCAGACTTTTCTCTATTAGCCAGTTTGAAGGGGTGGCAGAGTTATCCCCGCTCAACTCCTGTTTGCCCTGAGTCCAAGAGGAATCATTTTTCCTAATGAAAGAGCATTACGGCAATCACATTGACACGATGCATTTTATGCTGACTGGTCAAGATCCATTCTAGAAACAAACTGTAGCACACGAGTGTTTCTACTCTTCCATTTGCCTCTGCAGTCAAGCACAAGTCAAACACATTCCACATCATGTCATGGACCGGAAGAAAAAGTTTGCATCTAAAACTGTAGGACTCCTAGGTAATGTTATCAGAAGTGTTGCATAGTGATGCCACTGTAGCAAAACACAGATTTCTGTTGGAGAAACGTATCACGCTCAGAAGGAAAGCAGCATTGGTAAAAGCATGCAGTACATAACAAGGAGAATTTCGTCCTGCAGAGCAAGGAGATGTGTCTGCAGCTACAAAGTGATAGATTTAATTCATACCTGAGAACAGTTTGATCTTCAGTTTTCCCCCACGCTACTTACTACGCCCAAACAGCTTGTACGAGCTATCGATGGGCAGAAATTGTCGGGGAGTTACAGCTTTTTAAGATCTGACTTTCTCAGCAGTTGCAAATGCAAGAGCAGAATGCTGATTAGCTTTAAGATGGCATATGCATTAAAAAAAAGACCCCAAGAATGTAATAATTCAAGGCTACTTAAAATGAAATGTGTTTTTGTAAACATTACACAAATAGTGATTTGAGCCCTGAGCCGAAAGCCAGCCTGGATGCATTTCCAGGGAATGTGCAGTTAGTACCTCGACCGTGATAAGATTACAATGAGCATTTTCGACTATTGCTAACTATAAACAGAAATTTGAGCTGTGTGGGTCAACGTAGTGACTCAGCAATCAAAGTTCCTTCGTCCTGCTGCAGTCAGAGGACTGCAGTTTTGTTTCCAGCACCACGTTTAGGATTTCCAGGGGGGGAACAGGAGATGAGTCAGGGAATTAGAGCAACCTTGCATTACTTGACTAGTGCTTGTGGCTTGATCAATGGCACTGGGAAGGCTCTGCTGTAGGGAACCCCTGCAACAGTGTCGCAGTGTGCTCACTGTTACAGAGCGCTGTGGAGGCTGCCAGTGCTGTCAGATGTGGGGAGGGGAAATAGGGGAGAGAAGAAAAAAAATACACAGTCAGCAAATAATGTAAGAATTTACTGTGGCATCACATGGCAGAGACTATTTACCCTATTGTGCATGAGCTGATACATACTGTATCCCAGCTGTGATGCAGGTAGATGCAAAACTTTATATCCCATGGCTCAAAATCACTGTTATTTTCAAGGTACAGCTGATCCCCAGTAAATTGGACCACGCACAAAACCCATCATGTTCCTAGAGCAGGAGCGCGTCCTGACCAGTCAGCTGCAACGTGAGGCAGGTAATTAACAAATGCCCGGATAAAATGAGCAAGGTCTTGTTTATCAATCAACATACTATTAATTAGCTCACGTGTCAATTTTAATTGAAGTGATTTGTATTAATAATGGTCGTCTGTGCAAGTTGTATGGCACACGTGCAGGGATCTGTGCTTGCTCCCGGGCTTAACTTTTGGCAGATATTCTAACCTTGGAAATATCTTTATGATTTCAAAAATAATAATTTTTTGAGAGATAGCTAGCTGTGTAACTGATGGCAATTTATTAATATAACCTGTACATGGAAAACCATCACCTAACAACTACATCTGAAATAAAAACAGAATAACAGAGTTATGTAAGAAACGGTCTAGAAGTCGTGTCATTAAAAATCTCCAGTGGCACACATAAAGGGGGTAACATTATTTGCAAATTATAATTATAGCTTTCTACATCTGTTCTCATGAAGAGGAAAAGCTGTGTGGCTGATGGTATTTTATTTAAGGTTTGAATCCATCCATACTTCTTTACATTTTGTGAAAAATCTATGGGACTCTAAATTTTACCTTGTCTTACTTTGTTAAAGGCAGTGCTGTAGCTCAGGTTACTCTGGGGTTGTCATCATCCCAGGATCAGGTTGAGTCTCTTCTGGAACTGAATCGTCCCAGGTGTGCTTTCAATTTAAAAATGACTCTATGAAGACAAATATTAGGGCAATCACAGCTGCTTCTGTGCCACTGAACATGATCATTATTTTATCATTTATAAGATTGCCAGAGCTCCCTGGTGCTGTGTAGTGTCCTGGCACCCCACAAGAGGCAATGTCTGCCCCAAGGAACCTACAATCAAAAACAAGAGAAGGCGCAGGGAATTAATCAATGATTGACTTTCTCTGCGTTAAATGCAGGAGTGTCTGAGGTACAGAGATTAAATGACTTGACTAGGTTATGCACAGAGTCTATAAAAGAATCGGGAATTGAAAGTAGCCCTCTTCCATCTAAATTCAGACATGTTGAGTCATCAGTCAATAGCAAGACTGATTTCCATGGCAGTAGCGTTTGGGGGCTTTAATCAAGTTTCATGTCCTATTATGCTGGGTACTGTGTAAATATAGAATAACAGATACTCTCTGCAGGCATGTCCTTAAACAGATCCCCGCTGATTTCAGTGGAACTCTACACATCCGGAAGGGTACCCTGGGGTAGATCTGATTTTCTAAATGGGGATGAAATGCAGTAGGTGGGAGTAAAACCTGCAGGATTTATGGGGAAGAGATTACAAGTAATGGGATCAGAGGGGTGCCTGCATAAGGTATGCAGTGCAGCAACTTTGTTGATCACTTTATTTTGGAAGAAGTAAAATAAACAAGGGAGAATCACAAACTTTTTCAGTAGAAGTTTGGTACCTATGTGCTTTGAAGTGTCTTAGTACTCATGCTTTACTGAATTGCAATGTTTTCCTGCCCAAGAATAAATCAAGAATTAAAACAACTGCAGCAAAGATCTTTTCCATTTTTTCACATAAATAGTCTATAGCAAAGAGTAACCTCTTTGCTAACTTAAAAGGTGGGATGGTGAAAGGTAAATGGAAAACAAAGATGGTATAATGGGAAGAACTGTGAGCACATTTGGAGGACATCTGCTGAGATGTTATCGGTGGTGGAGAAGCCCTGCCCATTTGGTGACATCATTTTCTACGACTTCCAGCATGTCCTGGCAGGCTCAGGGGCTGCAGCAGGAGCGCTGTGCGAGAGCCAGGCTGGATGCGGCAAAAAACCACGGTGGACCTGATTCCCTCCAGACTGGCAACGAGTATCTGGCTGAGGAGCAGTTAGTTCTCCAGCCAAATGCAGATGACAAGGCTTAGAGCAGTGAAGACTGCAAGGCAGGTCAACAGGTTGATTTCTTTCACAGTTGCCTTTATTATTTTAATATTTAGCATGTATGTTAGACGAGGGCCAAGAAGCTCCTGCAGAGACTGTTCTTGACACTGGACACGGACGTGCCGAGGGTAAGTCCGGTCCCATGCAGCCCCAAATGGACGGCCCTCTTATGCACAGGCTCTTAGTGGACCCAGCTTAATGCATGAGGTGTTCTGTTCAAGGCTGAGATGGGAAGTTCAGCAGAATGTTTGCAGACTCAAGGTCCAAGAAAACCCATGTTATGTGCTGAGTATGGTGCGGGGTGGTGTGGGGAGGGTAATGAAATAGGTACTTGTTATACCAGCACACGTGCAGGGGTTTTTAGCCTGAATTCTGCAGTCTTTGTGCATATGCCTGATTCTTATTCCTAATATCTTCTTAAACTTCTTCTTCTTAATAGTTTTTTAACTTCTGGATACCACCAGCTTGTGTGGCAGCAACATTTTCAGTGCCTGCGTCTACATTAGCATGTTTGAATCAGGAGTGTGCTTTTGAAGCAAATGTCCTGATCATGCTGTTTTACTGTGCTTTGGTTTATAACACAGACCAGTCTGGGAGTGCATGAACTGGGCTCCCTTCCAGTGAACCTAAAGCAGTGACATCCTTCAGACCAGTTCACGTGAACTCTGGCCACCACTGGGCATGCAGTCCAAGGGACCCCGTTACAGCTAGCCTGAAGCACCCCCACTTCACTGAAACACCTTTGGTGTAGAGATGGGGTCCTCAACGCCAGCTGGATCACTCCAGAAAACCACTCCTCTAGGGCCCTACTGCTCACGCAGACCAAGCGCTTCTCAATTTTTGGCCACAATAAACTTCAGGCCGGGGTAGAGGAAGAGGGTTCAGGCTTGGAGAGGAGCCCTGCCCCTCTAAGCAGGATGGACAGAACTCGCTCTGGCCACGGCTAACGAAACCAGCATAGATGTAGCCAAAGGCTAGTAAAAGCACTTGGAAGTTTTGTGACAATAAGAAGTCAGGCAGAAAAGGAGACCTCAGTGATTTCACTGAGGGCAAGTGGTAGTATGTCCTCAAACCTAATTAGACGTCAAAGAACCACAGGAGAGAGATGTTCTAACAGAAAAAAAAAAAAAAACAGGTATATATTTTTAAAAGACATATTTAAAAATATATATATTTATATAATATATAAATTATTACTGGGGCTCTCCTTTCGTAGGCCTGCTCCTTGTCTTATAAATAAAGCAGAAACTCCTCTCTCTTGTTGCTCCATACACGATTGCTTTTTGATTGGTGTCTGATCAGCATGATTGCAGAAATGAGGACGCAGCGGGGCTCTGAAATGAAGAGAGCACCAAAGATACAAATTTATCTTTCCTCTCTTTTCCTGCCTTTATTCATGGTAGTGTCACCTCTTTTACCTAGGAGGTGTGAATACAGATGAAGATATCACTAAGTGCAATTTTATGGCTGCAGTAGCCAGAGGGTCAGACCAGAGATGCTGAAACGGTCACTTCTGCCCTTAAAAATTCCAGACTACACAGTTTTGAGGAGGTGATTCAAATGGTAGCAGGTTTTTGCGTGCACGCAGATGCCATTAAAAATACACTAAAGAAATTAAAAGCAATCCCTTTTCTTCTAGCATTAATAGACAAATAATAAAAAAAATCTGTCAGTCCACTGGATAAATGTCATACATATACACATTTTAAAGGATCTAGGCAGCCCCTGCCACCATAATGCCTAAAACTTTAACAGCTCAGCTCCAGCTCTTGATCTCAAGGAAATTGCAGTCATCATGAGGAAGACTGACCTGCTCTGCACCAGCTTTCACCTGGAGCTCAATGCAGCCAGAACCAGTGCTCCAAGAACCCGTTGCTGTGCCTGCGCCCATGTCCAGCAGCGCAGCTGCTGCTCCTTCCACGTTTCTGTGTGGGGATCTGCAGGAGTAATCAACCACTGATACTGCACCCAAGTTAATATGCCCACATTGTGCTTAGCTCTGTAATTTTAGGTGAAGAGCTTAATCAGCGTTGGGTACATGAGACTTGGGACTGCAACAGGAACCTGAAAGTTTTTACTTTTGTTTTAATATGTGTATATAACCTCAGTGTTTCAGTCTCAGAAGATCTGCCTTTCTGACTGTAGTTAAGATCATGATGTTTCCTCACACAGATCATTGGAATTTCAGCATTTTCAGGTATCTCCCAAGAAATAAGAACTCACGACGTGTTACTTTATAAGCAAGGAGGAAAAGCAGTGGTTTGAAGCACACTTCAGTGCCTTCAGATCAAAGACTGTGTCTTCTGATGCGTCTCTACAGCGCCTAGTGGTGCCTGATCCAGACTGGGACTTGTGGTTATTACTGCGACGACAAAAGCAACTGTAGTGGTGTATGGGACAGAACTGATATATTTGCTATTTTTCTAAGTTCTGTATCTAACTAGTGCATTTTCTATGCAAACCAGTTTGGTTCCTGTTCATACACCAAATTCCCCATAGGGTGTTTGCTGCCCCGTCTCACGGCTGTCATTATTCCTGGTGAAGAGGACTGTATGGCTCTCGCTTTGGAGTTTGTCAACACCATTTGTGACTCGGCCAGAAAAGCTCTTTGCAGGACAGTGAAGCATGTCTTTCTTCTTCCTCCCGCTCCCCAGGGAGAAAGTACACTGCTGTCCCAGGGCTCTCCAGCTGTAGCACCCTGCCGACGAGGAGCAGAAGCTGGAAACCAAACCCAGGTCTCCTGTCCCACTTCTCCCAGTGCTCTTAGTGAGCCATCGGGAAGAGCCCCCCAAAATGCTTCAGCAAACAGGCATCGTTCAGTTCACTGCTCCTTAGCTGATGCTTAGTCTTTTAGGAAATTCATTGGAGAAGTACAAACAAAATCATACATTTATTTATTCACAAGATGAATTTCTAAAAAGCAAAATGACAATGTTTCAGTACGACTATATTTATTATTTTCTCCAGATAGGAGCCTATTGTTTTGATATTGAGAAATACAATTTCAAACATTGGAGTTGTGCAATTTTAGAAGCACAGCTATGTTTATTATATTTGGCACCTTGAAACGCACTTTTAATTTGTATTTTTATTGAGCTAGATGTTTGTCTGAGACCAAACACAAGTTGTTTCTCTAAAAGCTGTTAATGCCTACACTGAGACACTAGCTCTGTCACTCTAACAGGATGTCATATAGCCTCTTCCTTCAAGTGCTCTGAGTACAGCTCGTCTTTTAAAAAGGAAAGAAGAAATTCACTGCTGGCCCATAAAAGTGCTGCCATTACTTGCAGTTATGGAACAGAACTTGTTCTACTGGAGGTTAACTCAATAATTCCACTTCATCTTACCATGCTAGTCTTTTTTCTTATGCCTGACTGGATAAAAAAGCATTTTTATCCAAAGCTGCATAATTTCAACGTTTTAAAAGAACTTTTAAAAGTTACATCAAATTATATGTTAGCTATATATTAAAAATGGATGAGAACAGGCGTGCCTGGTATTGATACACCGTCTGGCAATCAACCATTCTTTGCCAGTAATCCCTACGTTTGGTATTTTTGGGTAATATTATACCAAGGAACAGTTGATGCACCTTATCCTGAAGCACTTTATAAAAGAGAGTCAACAGATGTGAAATTTGAGGAAGCGCTCAGGGAAATCTAGGGACTTCCCTGAAAATTAGGGTTTATAGACTATAATCCCATTGATGATAACTGACTGATAAAACCCACATTGTTTGCATTTATAACAATTCTTGAGTGATTTCATTGTTCTCAGAGGAAAAAAAAAAGCCTGCTTTTGTTCATTGTTGATACAAAGTCACTCTTGTTGTTGCAGTCGAGGCACTTCCTACTTTACCTGGGTATTTTTATCCACAGTACTTGGCTGTGTTCGAGAGATAAGCCCTTACTCCAGACTCCGAATCGCACTTCCCCCTCAAATTTGGGGAATGTCAGATCCAGATCGGAATCCAAACTTTCTAGTTTGGGCTTGTCTTTCATCACAGTAAATCAACAGTCGTCAAATCTAAACAATCTGTTTGTGTCGAAATTTTGGGTTTTTTAAATTGTACTTCCTTCCTAGCAAACAACGGAGGTTTATTTTCTTCTCTTCAGGACAGAAAACTGTTTACTGTACGACCTTATTTTTTAAACTGCTGCTTCATTTGCAGGGGGAAGTCCTGATGACCTTGCTCACCACGCAGCCTGGGAGCTTATCAATCAGTACAGGGTTTAGCAGGAAGGCAAGAAAGCTCTCGTGTCATCATGTCTATTACCAGAGATCCCCCTGCCTGGCCAGAAGTGTCTTACAGCCAGTGTACTCCTGTACTTACACATACTCGTTATTGCTAGGCATAACTGTAGTCTGAAGACTCAAAATTAGTTCATAAATGAATTTTCTTTTGTGTTTTGTTAAGTTCTATATGTGTCCTCCAAGATGCCTGCAAGCTTTACACACCAATGATTAATTTAATTTTAAATAGAACGTTAATGCCTACCTACATTTTACTCTACACTAAATATCCTGAGCGTAATGCATGGTAGGTTGAAATGTGATCACAAACCCAGATTTTTCCTTTCTGTTACCTTTGCATCTTAGAAAGTTCTCACGGCCATTTCATTCTGCCCTGATATCACCAGACATCTTTCCACTGATGGCAGCAGATGAGGATCTGACCCTAAACTAGGTAACTGGGCCTGTACCACTGGGTCCACTTATTCCGCTAAGTTGCCCAAATGGGCCATTTTAAAAACTGTGCTAAAATGTGCCCCAGTAAACCTAAAGGAGAGCCACAGAAAATACCACGCTGGTGTAGCAGCTCTGCCGGGAGGAACTGGTCTGTTCCTTGGTGGGAAAGGAGGTCTTGCTCTGTCTCTTTCCACCACAAAGAAGAGTGAAGCCTTTCTTCCTCTGTCTCATTGCTGGCTCCTCTATAGCTCAGCAGTGTACCCAAAATCCAGCCATCCATTTGACGCTGAGGAACCTTTGTGACAGATATGATTAGACAGACCTAGCTGATCCAAATGGAAGAAGAAAATGAATTTCACTAAACACATACATTCATTGAAAGGATGTGGCAGAAAAGCCTCTTACATCAAACAGGTTTGCCACCAGTGTAAAGGCCGCTTGATTGCTGTAAACGCATTTTATGCACCTTTATGTAGTTAACAGTGCAAACCTCTGGGAAGATGTGTTGCTTTCAAAATTTCGGCTAGCTTCCAGTTAAAGAAATGCGATCATCAGTGATTGTAAGTTTCTATACAAATCAAATCAATTCTTACAGCCCAGTTAGCATTTATGGCACCATTAATTAGAAAATAAACAAAATCCCTTAATGACCAAAGAGGTCAAATGTTGATACTGGAAGCGCAGAGAAATAATAAATTTGTCCAAGGCATTTCCACGTCATCATTTTTCAGAGCAGAATGGCTCTTAAAAATCTTACAAAATATTGCTGCCCTGTAAGCAACAGTTCAAGCAACTTGTGATGTTTTGAGCCATTCCTGCTGCGAGAGCAGGACGGCCTCGAGCGCCACAGGCAGAGCAGCATCCAGACTCACCACCCTGGCCCCTCTGCCGCTGCCAGTGCCTGGGCAATCGCTTAACCTTTCCAGGCCTTGCAAGCCTGCCTGCTGCGGAAAGGGATATTGAAATATCCTCCAAGGTACCGTGACACCTAATTATTTAATCAGTCGTTCTTTTGTGGGCACAAGGGAAAGCTCCGAGCGCAGGGTAAGGCGACTGGCACCCCACGCTGTTGGGGAAGCTTGCTGGGGGTTCCCCAAGAGGTTTACGGGGCCCTGGCCCTCCCCAGGGGTTGAACCCCAGGGGGCCACCCCGGCTTCTCCCCAACAGAGGCGCCGGGCCACTGTTGTTTGGGGTAAATTGTCCACACTCCGGGCACCAGGCTCCTAAGGCTGGCGGCCTCCCGCAGGGCCGGGTTAGGAGAGGCCACATCAGCTCGCGGGGCACGGCGTCCCACATGGCCGGGTCAAGGGCCGGGACGGTCCCGGAGGGGCGCGACCCCGCCGCCGGGCCGCCTGGGGCCAGGC
>VZSC01005043.1:169148-204579 GCA_013398225.1 Steatornis caripensis
GGGAAACGGGGGTGGCGGAGGGGGTGGGGGGGGGGGAGCATTTCTAAAACTGTGGCAAATAAAGTCGCCCGCCGCCTTCTCGCACCTCACCTGCCCCCATTTTCTCCCCTTGTCTTCTGTAGCCGCGTTGTTCAGCCCAGCTCCACTTTGCGGACCACTGAGTGTTTGCCGACGGCGGTGTGATTATCTCCTTGGGCATTTGGCGTGTGTAGGTGGTTGTGCAGCGTTTGTGGACTTGATTTTTTAAAAATTTATTTACAGTCGTGTTTTCTAGAGCTGTAGGGAATTGTCTGTAGATGCCCTCCCACACCCCCAGGTGAAATTCTGCAGTTGCTGAAACGTTCTCGGAGACTTCTAGGATCTTTGCTTCTGTTTCTTTGTAAAACACATCATTATAATCAAGTATATGAAAGTGCTGTGACTTTTTATGTATTTTACTGACAGTACGCTACTGACGCTAATGCAGCCTGCACCTTATCAGTATCCCCCTCTTCTCCCTTCCCCGGGGGAAAGTAATTGGTTTGGGGTTTTTTTTTTGCTTTGTTTTCCTACCACCTCTAACATACAAGAAGCAAATCCCTGATTTGCTCTTGTTTGTTTTATTTATACCACAGGAGGGATATACATTTCAAAATACAGTTATAAAGGGGAGTTACTAACACTTAATGCAGAAGAATATTTGTTTACAGGTAAATAAATTTGACATATTGGATGACTAGTAATTACTTTTATGTAGTAGTTAATTTCCTGATGACAGCCACAACATTTGTCTGAGTTAACAGATTTAAAGACACTGTGGAAGGACCTTTGATTTTTTAAATAGGAGGGGTTTTGTTGCGTTCAATGTTTATAGACCTGTTTTTGGTGTGCAGCCGCAGTAAATCAAATTTAAGAACTGATCCAGTGTCCACAAGCAACTTGTAGCTCCAGCATTCACTTGTCTGCTTATAAAAATGTCCTGTAAGTGATTGCATTAAGAGTTAAATAGGTTCACATCTGACTTCATTTGTTTGGGGACAGAACAAAACTTCTGTTATAAATACTTTAAAATAGAATTTGAGTAAGTTGGTACAGAAGTTCTGAGTAGCACAGTTCTTAAATTATATGAGCATAAACTGTAAAAGGACTTGCTCTTGTTTGGGAACATAAAGAGGATTTTGTCTGGACTGTGACAGAGAGGGTATGAAGAAGTCTCTTTTCTGCCATCACTGAGTTTGAAATAGGCAGCTTAGTTTGTCCTGTCCAACTATAGTGGTGGTTGCAGCTTGGACAGCTGGGTGTCGTAACTCTGGCCCCTCACCTGAACAATATTAACCTCGTGTCTATTGATCAGCAAAGGCATGAGAGCACAAATATTTCAAACAACAGTTTTGTAAACCTAGATTAGGCTAACAGATTGAAAGAAAAGTGGATGTGGCTTTAGATTCTTTTATTTTCTTTTCCACTTACCGTTTTCCCTATAGCTCTTAGTATCAGAGAAGCCTTTCCGAACCTTGTGATAAGCAGCATGTGCTGCTATGAAATGCCAGTTTAGGTGTGGTGTCATTCGTCGTGGAACATACAGTAGCAAATACTGGTGACCACACCTAGTGCAAGGCCCACAGTGTATTTTTGTGAAGCAAGCTAAGATGCTGGAACAACCTGGTCCTTCTAAGCTTTCTTGAAAGCTGTCTGCCCAGATTTGGTAACTGGGTCATGGTGCGAAGCTACTGCTGTGTACTTAGAGGGCCTTGAGCGCGTTGGAACCACTGCCGCTCCTGCGAAACACCCAAGCAAGGCAGGATTTGCATAATGCAGGAGATGTACTTCACTGGTCAAAGCCTGGTGGGGACACCTATCTGTACGCTTCACTTGAAATACTGGCTGGAGTGCAACTTTGTTGTGTCTGTTCTGTTCACGTGCAATTGGCTATCAGCTGTGAGCTTATGCTGGGATCTGCTATGAAAAGGAGCTTAGGTTGCTCATGATATCCCCTGTAACGGGCCTAAACACCACCAGTTCCTGCGTGTCTCATCTGCTCTTGTGGCAGTGTCATGTGCCAAGGGGCAGCTGGATCCTTTTTTCCTGGCCCTGCTGTTGTCCATTATAAAAACATGTAAGCGTGTAAGGATGTGTAGGACATTAAGGCTGGGAGCATCGGAACTGTGCCACACCAGGTCAGTGGGCATCGGTAAGCGGTGATGTGATGGGCAAAGTGTTAGTCCAGGAGCATGCTTTGCTCCAACCTGCTATCTGATCTGGGCTAACTGGTGCAGCCTGGATGCAGTCTAACATGCCAGGTGAGGCAGCGGCAGGACGGAGGCTGGTGGGTCTGATCCTCCCTCAGTCTCTTGCATACTGTCCCTCATAGAGGAGGTAAATACCATAGATGCTCCTACTTCCTGTAAGCTTAGGTGTCAGCTTCAGTGTTGCAGAAGAATTCTGTTTCTTCCTGCTCTGCTTTAGGGTGTGAGTAGATACGAATATAAAATTTCATCTTGGAAAGAGGGCAAGGAAGACAGATTCATCTCTCGATCATGTAGCGACAAAAGAAGGTGAGCATAATAACAGTGGAGTGTAAGAAGTGGAAGAGAATGAGAGAAGGAGCTCTAACATGACTCTCCCAAATACAGAAAAGATGGTTCTGCTCCACATTCTGTTGGATGGTTGGTTCGACTGATTCCTTAAAGCAGGTTTCACTGCTGCAGTGCCTAGGGAAGAGAGTTACCTCGTTATTTATGAAGAAGTTAATAACCTTTAGGGAGTTAATATATGTGTAAAACCAGCATCACTGTGCTATGATGCTGATGTTGTGCCATTCATGATTCACAGCACTTCAGCTGCGTGAGGAATACTTCACTATTGAGAAAGGTATTACAGAAATGCATATTGAAAAACAAGCAAACAGAAGGCTAAGAGAAAGACAGAGTTGTTTAGCATTTGACAGTCTTCAGTCATGTGCAGACACAGGCTGGAGCAGCCAGGTCATACTTACCTCAGATGCCCTCTGTTCACTGGGAACCATTCCTAGATGGGCATAAATGAGGACTGTGATCATTCCGCTCCCCTCCTCCTCCCCCAAGGATTTTATGGAAAAGGAACTTTCTCTGGTTTACACATCTTCAGTAGGATGTTGACCTGTAGTTAACTTGCTCTTCTATTCCGAGAAATTGCTCTTACTTGCTGCCACTGTCTTCAATAGCGTCTTTTACTAAAATAGATATATTGGGCACAGCTTGAACGTGTGTTTTAAAACACACCAGATAGAGTGGGTTTGCTGCTGTTGGAGCTGTTTCTGTGGACATCTTGGACAGGCAGAAGGGATCCCGAGCTCTTTGCAGTGTGAAATAAAAATAGCTTAAGTTCCTCCTTATAAAATAAGCGCTCTGGTGTAACTGACTGAAGGACTGAGGTGGAGCCGTGCTGCAGGTTGATGTCAGGGAATGTTTAGTGTTTCCCCACTTAGTTGTGCTGTGCTACCCAGTCTTCTGTGCATGGCTCCTTTATAACACCCCCTATGCCCTTCACCACCCCTCTGCCTGTGAAGGAGATGGGCAGGTAAAGATGCACCCCTGATAGCAGGGCGGCAGTAGCACGTGGGGAATGTTTCTTGGGTAGAAATTGTAAGGAAAACGCAGTCCAAACTTTCTGGACACCACTGAAAGTAGAAAAAGTAGTTCCTCTGAACTTTGAATTTCTTGGTTGATCTGCTTTTTTGGGCTGTATTGTCATTCAAATTCAGATTATAAGATGACAGTTTTGCCGATGGCAAGTAGGAGGATGCCAAGTGGTAATCCTGGCAAGCGTTAACCCAGAAAAACCTAGAGTAAGTTAGCTGCAGATTGCAGAATTTTAAGCCTTCCTGCTCGTTTCTGTTTTTAATAATAGGATTGTCCTTTCTACAGGCAAGTTCGGCTGTAGCTTTCTTTTTTAAATAAGGTTATGGGAAAGGATATTGATTGTTCAGTGCAGCTAAATTGTTGAATTCAAGCTGCAGAGGTAGGTTGCACAGTCTCTGTGTTCGATGTGTTAGAAGCGTTAACTTTCACACCTGGGTGTTGCATTTCCAGATGTAAGCTGTGATAATCTTAGGGGTTTTGTTCAACACTTTGCAAATTGCTCGATGCTTAAATGAAGCCTCTAGATGAGGTCTAGTCTCCTCTTGACATCGACAAGTAAGTCTCGCTCACACAACTGTTGTGCATGCTGTTTTGAAAGGAGAACGAAAGCCTGCTGTGTTTGTCAAGTTCTATCCTAATTGCTCTGGATCTGAAGGAGTTTATTCCAAGATAACTCTGGCAGCTGTGTGTTACCGGTCTCGGTTCTGCAGCATATGGTGTTCTGATATTTATTTATGAAATTAAGGAATTCTTACATATCTCTTGTTCCAGTGTAATTTTTTGTGTGTTTTCTCTCCCTCAGGCAGATGTCTTGTTTCTTGGAGTTGGTAATTATGACCAGTGAGATATGGCAGATTCATAATTCGGTAAAAAAAAAAACCCCAGGTTGTTTTTTGGGAAAAATTAGAAAATAAAGTGCTACTGGAAAAGCTGGGGAACAGTGATAAATGGTCAAAGTTCATACGCGAAGTATCAGAGGAGTGACCTCCTTTCTCTCAGTCCATTTCTGCGTGCAGTGATGGAACTTATTCAAGTTTGACCTCCTTGCTTTGAAGGCTGCCTGTTTCAGAGCACTGGTGATGTACGGTACAGAGCCCTCTGTCCCTGCTGAGGTTTCAGTTCTAGGTTGGATTAATTTTTGACCACCTGTTTCTTCCATCCAGGGTTGTGTCTTAGTGAGTTATGGGGAATTAGTTGGTTTTTAATCTAGCTTCTGATGGATGGCTATCACCTGCATGCTCAGAGATAATTGATGCACGCGTGCCAAATGCATGCAGAGGCAGTGTATGTTTGTTAGATGGGAATGTGATGTCTCTGTGGTTGGAGAGAGACTCCAGTAAAACCCAGGTCTTTGGTGGCAGGTTGCAAATGCTGCTGGGTTTTGTTTTATTGAACAATTTGGTTACTCCTGGGAATTTGTCACCAATTACGTTTTTTGATCACCCAAGTAACACAAAATTGAATCGCAGTATGGACACTTCAGGGAGCACAGAAGTCATTAAAGAAAAGCAAACAGAGAACATTTGTACCACAAGCAGAAAAATTATCAGATTCAATTTAGAAAAAATAATAAAAGCTAATGCATTTGGGAAGAGATTACTTTCAATGAGGGAGAGAAACGCGAGGAACGTTTCTGTGGTAGTCAGCCATGAGCCAGACACATTTTCAATAAGGTACGGCAATTTTGAGTCATTTAGATAGGGACATCATCTCGTAAAGCAGAGGGCTAAAAATCCTGAGTTGTGCTTAGGTGTATTTCATTGCGAGAAAGACAGCAGCAAACCGCAGTGCGTTCAAGGAAGAGCAATAAAATTGATCAGAGTGCTATAAGGACTGATTTAGGATATTAGAAAGGTGTGTGAGCTTATCTGAGATTCTTTGTGCCTCTAGGAGAGGTAGGAGTTACAAATATCAAAGGCAGAGAAGACACTTTTGGGGGGAGTTAATTAAGTGGAATTAACAGGATGCTGCTGAAGGTAGGAAAATCTGAATCAGAGTATTAGGAATTTTTACTGTCAGAGGTTTATCTCTAAGATGCACCTTGTGCTAGTTGATAGACTGCTTATACATCAGGCTGTAAAGAAATCTCTGAAAGTCTTCTTACCAGGAAATATTTAAAACTGAACTTTGTGAAATCTCAAAATTTTTATTGTTGTGGAGCGTGAGGTGGTGTTGGAGAGATGGAGGTCTGCTGGGCAAGTTCTTGTGTCCGCCTCTAATCCAGACAGCTTCTGGTGATGTTTTGGGTCTGCCCACAATCAACTGACTCGGTGAAGAAGCAGGACTTTAGCAGGCACCTATTTTGGCACCTCCAGCTGCTGAGATGTAAAAATCCTTGTGAAGTGCTATGCCGTCATCTAGGATTTGTATTAATAATAACACCCCTCCGACCCTGACCAACAATCCAGCAATGAAATTGCTCCCTGTTGTATCCCTTACTGTACGTATGTGACATGCTTCAAAATGATGGTGCACTTTTCTTTTGATCCTTTTAGAAATAGCTGAGAAGGAGAAAAACGGAAAAAAACCCCGTCCCTTTTGTGGCGCCTTCTGCGGGAGTTCAGGAATTTCAAGAGAGTGATCTTTTGGCATAAACTGGTTTTTCAAGAGACATTCCTGCCATTATGAATGAAGTAGCAATAGTGAAGGAAGGGTGGCTTCACAAACGAGGTAAGTGTCTCTTCCTTCCAGGACAGTAGATTGGCTTGCTCTCGCGTGGTGATCTGTCCTTTAGCAGCATATCTTCAAATAGCCCCTTATTTTCCTGTTCACCCTAATGGGAATTGGTGTATAAGGAGCATGTGTTCACGAACTTGATGTTCTCTCGAGTCGGAGAAAATGCACACATAAGGGGTTTTCTTTGGCTGTGTGCATGAGTGCGTGTTCACCAACAACTGCGTCAACTGCTTTGAAAATAAAGGTAGCAACTGAAGGAGATGCTACTTAAAGTGTGAAAGGTTAAACTGCAGCAAATTTATTATATATAGGTTGGTAGCTGTTCTTTGTGTTAGAAGGTAGAATTGTCTTGAGGTGAATCTTCATTTGAACGGTGAAAAATATGCCTGTATTTTACGAGCAATGCTGTGTTCTTGCAGCGCCTTGCTACAGAATGTGCTGGTTTGTTTGTGTCTGAACCGCTCTTGGTACCAGTGTCCTAGATGGGAGGAATAGCCTTGAGTTTGTGCACTCTGTGCATTTCTGTTGTACCACTAATGGCATTTTTATAAAAAGTCTTTATTCTTGACTGGGTGGCAAAAGTGAAATAACATAGTCATGTGTACCGTTATGCTTTTTGCATTCTTAAATGTTTTATTCCCAAAACAGTGGGTTCGTTCTATTTTTGGGGTGTAGGGGGATGTTTGTTTTCACGTACTACAGCAATGCTCTTACATGGTACTTGATTTACCTGCTTCTTTATATTCTGCTATTGTTTCTTGGAAAGGAGAGAGTGGTGTTAGGCACTTTCTTTAATATCATCTTTTTTTTGGACCAAAACCAGAATCTGTGTGTTCCAGCAGTAGGGAAGCTTGTGTAGTTCTGCGGACTCAGAATTTTTGTAGAGGGTTTGAAGCAACTTTCCTGAAGGTGCAAACATGTAGCATAATTATTTCTGGAAGAAAATTGAAATATGTTGTCATAACCTTGGTAAAGGTTGATGGTTCTTCTGCAACAGTAAGAATTATCTAAGAATTTAGAAACATGTTGATAATCTGTGTTTTAAAAGGGTGGAAACCTATATTTCTAACAGTTGGATATACAGCCTAGTTTAGCAAATTGTCTGATGCATGATATAAAAATGTTTTGATAAAGTTTTTCCTGGTTTTTTTTTTGGTTCTAGTTTATTTCTGTTAGAAACACCTTTCCACTCGTTGTCTTAAATAACTCATTCGATAATTCTGGTGTACTCAGGCTGCCTTGTTCTGATAAAGAATTTGAGAATTGTGCTGTGTTTGGATAAACAGGAGAATGAAACGCAGAATTATGCTACCCATTCCCATTTATGAATCTAGAATCTCTACAAATTGGAGAGAGATGGTTTTAGTTTTAAACGATATTTTCAGACTGAGTTTTTTTAACCATCTACTGTTACAATTCTTTCTGCACTTACCTGTAACTTTAAAAAAAATACTGTGTTATTTTGAGGAGTGCTATACAAGAATCTGAGGGATGAACATTTATCTTAATGCAACTCCATTTTCATACTTCTTATCAGGATGATTCAGAGGCAGATGTGTTTGAAACTTAATTTAAAACAGTCATGTTGTATTTCAGGCTTGTCTGTATTTACTCTTGAGAACTGAATTTTTGTTGGTTTTAGGATTATGATAAAGCTACTTTCAAGTAAGGAGACCTCTAGAAGAGATCTTACTAAAAGATGCCCTGATCTCCTGATCTGTGGAGGGTTTTTTAATTACCTTAGAGAAACAGATTATTATCTCTGATGCTCTGCTGATAATATTATGATGAGATTATCTGCTGAACACATTTCCATTTCCAAGATGTTACTCTGCATGTTCTGCATGTTTGAGATGGCAAATTTGTGCCCAAACGCCCAAGCTGTTAAGTGTATCTTGGCGTTTTTTGGATGCCAGGTTTCCTGATCTTTTTAACCTATTCCCCAATGTCTTTTTGCTTTCTCGATATGCGCCGTGACACCTACCTCATTCCACTATTGACTTTGCAGTTGTTAATTTGGCATTGTCCATACCAGGAGGGTTTTAGAAAGCAGTGCTGTCTCTCCTCCTCAGCTTGCCAGTGTGTCAGCTCCGTTAACTCTTTTGGGTTTTGTAGCTGTTGCAGGATCAGTTGACAAATTCAGTTCTTTTGGCTGCGGGTGCATACTCGTATGCACGTGTGTTTTGTAAAGGATTTTTTTTTTTTTAATCATCTACACTTATTGCCAGACCCTATCAGTTTGTTGGCTCTGCAAGATCAAGTGCTTCAACCACAGGATGTTTCCAAAACTGATGTCTGATACTGTGAGCTTCTGAAGTTCAGGCATAAACAGTAATTACTGCAGGGAGAGACTGCTAAAGGAGGATTTCAGATACAGGAAACGTATATTGTTTGTCTTTTGGATCATTTATAAAACCGAAGGTTGCACTGCATGTGTTCTTTAAAGATCCTAGGGCTTTCCACATGTAGATATTTTAAGTAGTGACTGGCTGAAATCCAGATTGGGCAATGATACTCTCTTTACCTAATGTTCCCCCTGTAGCTTCTGTTGGATATGGTGTCTCTTAGTTCACGTCCTGAGCAGTTGAACAGCATGGCTGTGTGCAGTTAAACAGTTGCTACATCTCACCCAGCAGTGGCTTGATTTTGGTGAGTTTAATGATTTGTGTACGTATAAATCAGGCTGCAAAGTGCTCTGGAGCCCTTCTGGATGGCAGGTGTATATAAGCATAAAGCCATCATTAGCAGTAGCAGGTGTTTTGGCCTGGCAGGGAAATAGCAGGGCCTTCTAGAATTGTGGGGTGGTTTTCTTATGTCGGCATGCTTTACATTTCTGTTTTTGTTTCCAAGATTAAAAATACAAATGGAGAAATGAAATTAAACATCGCTGCCTGGCGGAGAGCTCTTGGCAGTTCTGTAAGTCAATTGCTTAAAGGAAGCTGTACTTCCAGTAGCACAGATGTTTGTTTGTGCAGGGGCCAGAGTCATCTCCATGACATGTCTAACCCCAACCAGGCAGAAATAGAAGAATTAATGAATGAACTTTTTTTCCCCCCCTCCCCGTTCCCTGTTGGCAGGGCTTGGTGCTGTTACTCTAATCACAGTGAGGCGATAGACTCTTGATGAAGACAGAAACAGTAGTTAAAATACTAACTGCTCTTTGCATAACTGCATGGCTGAAGTGTTCCAACACACATGTAGAAAACTCAGACTTAGGGTTGGTGTAGTGTACGTGTACATCCAGGGTGTGTAGTCCCTGGTTGCGTTATGTTGAAGGTTTGTTTCGTGGGAAAGGACGGGGTAAATGGGTTGATGCAGAGGTGCTATAATTATGATTGAATATGAGGGGGGAAGGAGAAAATTACTTGCCCAAACTGCTCCTTGTTGAGTTCTGAGATTACTGGTTTTCTGGGTGGGTGTCATGAGTATCCTTAATTTTGGTCACGTGTTCTGGATCTTTTTGGATAAAAGAGGTATGCCTGAGTGTATTTCATTTACTTTACTGATCCATTTTAAAGATCTCATTGGATTTCTTGTATCTTTCTGCTCTGGTCCCTGTTTATAAAGGTCCTTCTATTGTCTTCAGTCTTCATCCTGTTTTTTTTTTTTAAAGGCTTTCTGCAAGGCTAACAAAGAGGGAGATTGTGCGTTTTGATACTCTGTCATCTCTGTCTTCCCTAGTATGTCCGGTTTTGTTATTAGGTCATAAACTTCTATGGAAAAAGGAGTCCTTTGGAGGCAGGGAAAGAGGGGGAGGGAAAAATCTACACTGACATTTAAAAAAGGAAATAGAAATCTTGATTTCTCACTCTGAGAACTCTGAAGCAATTATAAGCAGCAGGAGAGACCTGTGTGTTCATCCATTAATATTTAGCAGCAAATGTGGAGCTGCTTTTTGCTTTTGTTTTTAAATAGCATATAAACACCACACAGTGATTTTAACTGTGAAAACTAGAACATGTCCTCCAAATGTCAATTTGTGTGGACTTTAGGCAGGTAAAACTGTTTGACTGGTTGGGAGTCTGGCTTCCAAGCTGATCCAAATTACTAGAGGTCCTTAAATGAGAAATTATACAAAAGATACTTAGTCCACTTGCAGAAATACTACTTTTTTTTTTGTCAATAATATTTCTATAATGAAATGGAATGATATAGCCGTCCTAATAAATAACCAGTAGTCCATGGTGATGTCTTCCTATAGCTTCATTGCATAAAATGAATGCAGGATCCATATGTAAAATACAAGCCAGAAATTAAATGCTCATTGTTGCTCTTTAACTTTAGCAGAGTAGCACGGATGGTGAACTTTAGCTTTGTTAGTTTGAGCACAGGTTCATACTCTCAGTATTCTGTTAGTATGAATCAAAACAGGATCTTGCGAGGTATGACCGGAAGTTAACTTTTTTTTAAAGCCAGTGGGTCTCATGTTGCTGTTTTTCTTTACCTCTTCTTTCTTCTCTCTTTTCTGTTCTCACCATGTTCCCTACCTCTTTTTGTGTCTGTTTGTGTGTGTTTTACTGTGGGGTGTTTTTTGTTTTTTACTTTGGCTTCTGACTGTCCCTGGGAGGTAGCGGTGCACTTTCATGATGACCTGTGTAACCAGAACCTTCGAGGTTCAGATGAGTTGAAGGATCGTCTGGCCTTCATGGTATTTCAAAGGAGTGGCTGTGGCACTTAATACAAAGGATCCTAAGACCATCTGAACTCTGAAGATGCCAGCTATAGAGGGTACAGCTGCTTCAGAGGAAAAGCTGAGGGGAAGAGGAAAGGTAAGAAACAAGATAGGGGCTGAACAAAGAACGGAAGGGGGAAGTTTGTAACTGAGGGAAAGAAGCTGGTGCTACTTCCAGAGCTAAAGGGTTGGATTTAGAGGGAAATCTGTCACTCCTCTTATTGGAAACAAAAGATAAGCTGTGTCCGTTTGTGGTTTTTCTTGTGTGTCTCTTTTTCAACACAAGGGGCAATAGTTTTGCAATGCTAGCTCTCTGTTGCTTTCGTTTTGCTTGCCCTGTTCTGGGAAAAGGGGATTGGGGAGGAACCAGGAAATCATCGACCAATAAATCTGACCTTGGTGGTAGGCAAGATGCTAGAGACATTAAGAAATGATGAGATCACAAAACATCTGGAGAAATATGAACTGATAATGGCTAGTCAGCTAGACTTTCGGAGGGTAAATCTCATCTGATGGAATTATTTGTGGAGAGATCATAGAAAACAGGCTGGATCAGTGTACTGTAAGAAGTCTGCTTTGGATGACAGGGAAGTCAGATGCTGAGAATTACCTAGTACAGTGTAACTGTACTGTATGATATCTTTGAAAGGGCTAGCATAGCCTAGAGATTGCTCATCTTCCTTCCAGTGAGCACACTACTGAAGTCTTTGACCATCTCTGTTACTTTCCACTGTCCTTTTAGAAAAGTCTTTCTTCCAGAACATTTTTTCATGTAGGAAAACCTGTTCTTTAAGCCACAGCTTCACATTTTTGTATGGTGAAGTCCAAATGTTTCTTTTTTTCAGTAAAAATTACTCCCCAAAAAATCTTTATTCCAATATTTTCCCCCACCTTTTTTGCAAAATGCTTTCAGTTCTTTAGAGAAGTCAGGCTAGGTTAGATGGTTTTGTCTGTGTTTGTAAACTGACTGTCTGGAACTTATATGCAAGTGACACCAAACACACTCTTGCTTTGAATGGCAAAGAGGAAGAGCTCAGATGTTGATGCCCACATTATTTATGTCAGTCCTGGAAGTTTACTTTCATATTCTGTTTTATTGCACATCAGAAGTGAAACAAACTGGGTCTCAATTTTATCCCTAAAAGTGAGATAGCATCATAAATTACTGTTACTTGTCATTAAAAGAGATTTGAGAATGAAAGATCTAGGACATTGCAAGCTCTGTTAAAGGGAACGCTTGGTACAGTGGATCATGCAGAAACTGCGTGCATTGGCTTTGATCCTCTATTTCATGGTTCCTTCATTTTCGAGAAGGAAAAGATAGGCCGGGGACTGGGGGGGGAGGGAAAGTTGTCCTCTTGTGTTTTTCTGTTCTTTTTTTCTCTCAGTAGGCATATTGAGAAGTCATCAGGTTTGGATTTAGGAAGAAAGAAGTACTGAGTGAGTATGCTATTTTTGAGGTGCAGAGAGATCAAGAGAGTAAGGCTTGCTTGTTGTTCTTGCAGGAGTAGTTTTAGGCAAGGTGCTGTGCCATGCATTTTAAATTTGGCGCCTTGTCCTCGCTTGAAAATGTTTTTTTTTTCTGCAGTCCCTGTGTCTATGCCAGAAGGTTCCTTCCCTTCCAGCATGCGCTGCTGGTGCTCCCCGTGCCTGAGCACCATCGTTTGCACTCCTTGCCCGTGCCCATGGCTTCCCATGCCTAAACTTGCTTTGTGTTAGCACTCTTAGCCCTAGACTTTACCTTCTGAGAAAGCAGATGAGGGCTTTGATGCACTTAGAGAAGTACATGGTGACATGTAGTGTATCTCCTTTTAGCCACTTTTTATGTTACTAATAATTCTCTTAAAAATTAGGGTGGTGGTTGGTCTCAGACTCAGGAAACAAACCTTAATATGTATTGGAAAGAGGGATTTGCTTAACATTTGAACATTTAATTTGAATGCATTTTGAAAGACACAGCATTGTAAAAAACAAACAACTGTCAACCTTGGTTTTTTTTCTCCTCCTACATATTGAAGTAACTTATTTACTAAAAAAGAAAAAGAGTTAAATCTTACTTGAATATTCATCTCTCATGGGGGAAGAGAGAGGAGAGATTATTATTTTCAGATGTATTATGTTGCAGGTACAATGTGCCTCTTAAAGGGGGAACAAAAACCAGGAAACTATATGAGGAAAGAGGAAGAAAAAGAATGGAGAAAGAATAGCACCATATTAGGTGTGAAGTAGTGTGCTTCTGTGAGAAGTATTTACTGCAACTGAAAGGGGGAAATAATGAAGACCGACTTTGAGTACAGTTGGAAAACATGTTATGGAACTCTGGGATCGTTCTCCCATCTCTTCTCCAAGTTGAGCCAAAAATGTGAAAAAGATAGATGGTCAAACACTATTGTGAAATTTGTCAGTTTATTCAAAAGTGCATGGTCGTATTTGAGGACAACTGAGGTAAATAGTCATCGCAGACAGTGGGCAAGTCAGTTACTGTTTTCCTCAGTCTCTTGGGTAAGTTGGGAGAGCCTGTTTTGAAGTGCTGTCCAAAGCCCAGGTTACTAATGTACTCTTAATGAGCACCACAGAACATGCGTGCCAAAGCAGTGGGTTTTGTGTTGGTCGTGAACCACGGTCTTTGTAGCAGATCACTGTTTTGGGAGGGAGCTTCACTCTTAGAATGGTTTGGGTTGGAAGGGACCTTGAAAGATCATCTAGTTAACCCCCCTTGCCCTGGGCAGGGACACCTTTCCCTAGCTCAAAGGCCCATCCAACCTGACCTTGAGTATTTTGCATGATGAGGCATCCAGAACTTCTGTAGGCAGCCTCTTCTGGTGTTTCACCACCCTTATAATAAAGAATTCCTTTCTTATATGTATATGTGTAGTCTAAATCTACTCTCCTATAGTTTAAAACTTACCACTTGTCCTGTTGCTATAGGCCCTGGTAAAAAGTCTCTCTCAAGTCTTTCTTATAAGCCCCAGATACACATTGAAAGGCTGCAGTAGGGTCTCCCCAGAGCCCTCTCTTTTCCAGGCTGAACAGCCCCAGCTCTCTCAGCCTTTCTTCATAGGAGAGGTCTTCAAGGCAAGCATTACTATGCTGAAAGGAAAGTCTAACTCATGAGGTTGATGCTGGTGTTACTTGAGTGGACTTGAGGTACTGATGGAGATCAGGGCTGCTTACAGCTATCGCTGCTAATTCTCAGATTTTATGTGCAGCCCTTATGTTTGTTGTGGCTTTATAAACCAGCTCCCACTTGTAGAAGCCCCAAGATTTTGAAAGTTTTGCCCCCTTTTCTTTCTGAAGCAGAGGAGCTCACTAATCTTCATGACGTAGAGGAAACCTGGAAAACAGAACCTGAGTGCCTTCTTCACAGTTTAGACTAAGGAGAAGAAAAAGAGCTGTTTGATTACTTTTAATGGAAAATCTCAAAAAATAGAGGATTTAAAATAACTTGTAATGTGTGGTTTTATTTTTCTGAACTCTTAGCCTTAGAAGTATACCCTACTTCTTCTGTAATTGTGTCATAGGATGTGGGGATCAAGAAATGCATCCTGATTGCACTTCAGAAAGCAAGCTATATGGAAGAATAACTTTGGTGTTTTCTGCAAGAGGCTCAATGGATGTAATGGCTAACAGAAATATACAAATTAAACTATGCTTGAACTGCTTTTTTTATGCATCAAACTCCAGTTAAACTAAATCTCAAGATCTAAGAGGAAAAAATACTTCGTTAAAATTTTTGCCACGTGTTTCCATATGAGCCGTTGTACACGCCATATTACAGCTACCAACATAATGCTGCCTTGTTCAGAATGCTGTAGTTAATGCTGGTGTGGAAAATATTTGCACTAGGGAGGGTTTATGTCCTGAAATACAAGGGTGCACACTATTATGTATACTCTTGTCGTTATGCCTAAGTTGGAGCTTCACAGTTGGTGTGTCACTAAAAAGTTACACCCTTGAACAAACATGTTAAACAGTTCAAAATCCACTGTCAGGCCTCTTCATAGCTGCAAGGTGGGAATACTACCTTCTGTTTGCTCGTTGCTTTTCAGGGGCTTCCAGGCATGGATTGTCTGGACTCATGTTTTTTTGCATCTAGTACGTATCCCTGCACCTGTGGGTGATCTGTAAACCTTCTACAAATAGCAGTCAGTTCACTAAATTGAAGTGTTTTCTCTGTAGTGCAGGTTTTTTGGGGGTTTGTTTTTTTACTTTTGATCATACAGTCTTCTTCCCCTCCTATTTCCATTAAGTAGAAATGAAATTTTTGGAACACCAAGAGAAGAGAAAGCATTTATTTCTTCATTCAAGACTTGACTTAAATGTGTAGTTGCATACGTTTAGCTATATTATATGTTCGTTATTGCACTGCAAGTTTATGCATGGAGCAGACTAGAATCCAATTGTGATAATAACAGTGCTGGTTGTGGGGCTTGGAAGTAGTTTTACAGGTGGAAACTGATTTCTGGACATAGGATATGAATCCTTTGCCACTACAGCAGTAATCAAGTCCTTCTGTGGTAAGTATTCTTTGTGCTGCTCTGTCAGTGTCTTGGCCATGCTTCAGATGGGGAGGTTAAACGCCACTAATCATGATGGCTTTATCTTCAATAATTAAAAAAAACCCAAAAAACCGAGATCTTGCACTTCTACATGGTTCTTAATAGAAAAAGGGTTTCGCTGCTTTAATACTGCCTTTGGTGATATGTTTCAGACAGTGAAGGAGTAGTTGACTTTTTCAACTTAAAATTTTCTTTGCATCAGAATCATTGTAGTTCTAGGTCGTCTTTTCTGGTACAGATACACTTTTACTACAGCACAAACATTTTAAGGTATACAACTGATGTGAAAGTAAGAGTTGCTTTGTTACTTGCATGATAGGAAAAGTATTTAGTCTAAGTAGGAATTGGGGAAAAATTACTTTTTCGTATGTGGAAAGTCACTGCAAACTTGCCAGCAACAGCCTTCAGCTGACTTGTGGAGATACTGCCTATTGAACGCTATTGTGACAGCTTGTTCCTGTCATTTCGCTGAGGTTCAGCCTGTAAAGTCAAGATATCTTGATCTGAGAGATAGGGAGATAGTTAAATTACATCATCAGGAAGAATACCAGCATACTTAGCTTTAAAGCCATTCAAGACTACATTGGCACCCCTTTGTTATACAGTGTAGCTGAAAACGAACTGCAGCAATAATGAACCAATCCATCTAAATCACAGCAGCTGAACAACTGACTGTTCTATCTCAAAATGCAAATGCCTTGTGCAGAATGGATTTAATTGTAAATGTTTGCTTAGTAGGGAATATGAGCCTTTTAGTTTGCGACAATAATCATGAATACAAAGACCCACAGAATTTTAGAGTTTACATAGCTTGTCCCTGTTCTCACAACAACAATATTTCAAAGTCAGTTTTTAAAAATGTACCATTTGGCTTTTTTCTAGCCAGTGAATAGAACTCTAAATGCCCAGTTTCTAAGCGGTGTTTCAAAAACTGGAAGATAAATTTAGCTCTATGTATTTAGATCAGGCAGGATTTTCTGTTGTATTTCTTTCAAATCCATGTTAGGGCTTTTATATAGCTTCAGATAATAAGAGGGAAAAGTGCTGACTTTCAGAGCTTGGATTTGTTTTTGCAGTGCAGAAATGCCAAGTGTAACTTAGCGTATTAGCATTTTCTTTGAGGTTCTGGTAAGGTGCCTCTCAAACAATTAAAAGGTTACTGTTAGGAATTTCTATTGTAATAAAAAACAAAACCCCTTCTTCTGCATTAAGATCTTCATTCTTTGTTAAATTCTTGAAACCTGGGTGCTGAATGCAACTCATGAGGATGAATCTCTGTCACCAGTTTGAATTAATTAAAATAAAATAGTATTGCCATTTTATGGCAAGGAAAGGGAAAAGCTTTCAGAAGTTCACTAGTAAAAAGAGAGGAAGCAGAAATACGTGCCTCCAGGCTGTTCCTAGGTATCTTTCTGTGTAAGAAAAGATGGATAAAACTTTGAAAAAAGACACACACAAAAAGTGTGCAGGTTTATGCTTCTGTTGGCATTTTGTCTGTTCTTTAATAGCCTTCACATGTGGATTAGCCCTTCTGAAAAAAAGGCAACCAAGCCCCCTGAAGAATAGGCCTTTGTGACACTGGAGAAGTTTACTGCGCCAAAGTTATGGTAAGAATTTGTAAATTTTGGCTGCTGGAGTACTTCCTTCCCCTGCTATGTTTTTAATGTTGGAAACTTGTAAGTGTGGAATAGAGGGTGGTTTTTGTTGCTTGTTTTTTTTTTTTAAATGACAATGCAAACATTCATCTCACAAACTAAACCACCCGTTCACATGACACTACTGGCCGTATATAAACACCCTGTTGATCTTGTTCTGCCGAAGTCTTCCTTGGGCCTTGAGTCATACAGAAATGCTCTGCTGCTCTTCTCGGGGCTGTGCTGTGGACTTAGGCTGTATCTGCTCAGATTTAGTTTTCCAGATTAATGTCCCTGAAAGAAATGTTTTTACTTGGAACAGGGCCCTCAAAGCCAGAATGTTTTTCTATGTCTCTTTTTTGTCAGCGTGTTTAAAATATTTCATTCTGCTATCTTAGGGATGGTTTTTGTTTTGCCTGTGTTCCTCAGATAAAGCTGAACCTGTCAGGGAGATGTCTAGTATTTTTTAGTTGCAAAACTGTCTTCCTCTTACGTATCATGTAGTTTCTTCACGTGGGTCTTATGTTGAATGTTTTAGTTTCTGGGTAGGTGAAATAGCTGGGGATGAGAAAGCCCTGCAGAGCGCAGAGGGCCGAGAGGATGCCGAAAGCTGCAGTGCCAGGTGAGCCTTCCGGGCGGCCCGGGACATGGCGATGAGCTGTGCAGCACAGTTGGCTTCTCAGGGGTTTTCTAGAGTAACCAAGGACAGAATTCGAGTCCAAGGCTAGACTGTCATGGTGACAAAATATTTAGAAAACATTTTCTTGCTTGAAACAAAAGCTTAGATTGTGCAACACAAAGTACCGTCCCAGTGTAATAAACGACGTTGTGTATTTTTAAATGGTTCTGTGTGTTCCCTGACCATCAACTCTTGCCAAATTCAGCATGTTCAGGTAGAACAAGGCATTTTTCCTCTGGGCTGGTGACTTTACAAGCTGTGTTGATTCTCCCCCTTTACACAGTGGGATTGCAAAGATGTAGCAGCCAAATCTAGCTCCACATTTTAACATAGTGGACAGCCCTGTTTGAGACATGCAATGGGGCAGATTCTTCTCTTCAGCTGTGGTGTCTCAGCTGCATTAAGAGCAGTTGCTTAAAACTTACACCTTGTCATTGGCATAGACTGATCTGATCCCAAGTGAGCTCTAGGACTAGACTTGGTGATTGATTTTATTGAGTTAGAACGTGCTGTGCTGTTCTTGCTGCAATAGGAACCTTTTGTAATGTAGGTGTTTCATCCTTCCGTAATAATTGCTATAGCTTTTTTTTTTAATGCCTGAGGTTTTGAGATGGCCTAGCCTTACTGATACCTAGCCTCTGACTTGAAAGGAAGCCAGAGGTCTGAAGTGGCTGTAGTAGATTGTTCATTGGGAATAATATAAAATGATTTTAAGATGAGCAAACTTGTCACAACTGAATGAAGACTACTGTATAATTCAGTTCAGTATAACTGCACCATTTGGAGTTAATGCATTTTTTTCCCCAGTCTAGTCTGTCTTCCTGGGTAATATCAGTTGTAATTTTGGAGAAAAGCATGATTTTACATGTATACTGCCTTCCCTGCTCAGAGCAGCAGGTGGCCAAATTTATTTCTGAAATAGTGACTTGTCTCTGCTCTACAGCAGCTATAAGCAGATCATGTGCAGAGGCTGTATTTTTTGATCTTCAAAGAAGTTGATGTTTTCAAAGTTGCCGTAGTTGTTGGAGTATACTGTTATTCATGAAAATGGAAAACAAAAGCAAAACATGGAGTGGGGGGGAATATACTTTTCTAAGGTTTGCATCATCTTGCATCTTGGTATGCTTGGCATGTATCCTTCTCCCATTCAGAGTGCTGCTGTGAACAAGGCAGAGCTCGTTCTTTTGGCTGCTGCTTTGTTGCTATCTACTAGTTCCTCTGTTGCATTGAGCTGCAAAACCATCTGCTTTTGCTTTTCATACCTATTTTTACCATCTCTAATTTGCTATTAAGATGTTAACTTTTGCCTTCAGTTAGCCTAGCATGTCTCTATAGTGAGACTACAACGTGGGGGCAAGCAACCACTTCTGTGCTTTCCCTTGTGCTACCCTTTCACACTTGGGAAATGGTCCCTGTAAACAGCTGCAGTACTGCTTTATTATCCTCTTTAAAAGCTCTCGCTCCTTGTGTTGCTTATAAAAGGCCTTGATGAACTTGCAGTGCATGTGTACTGAGACTGCTCTTCACTGTGATGCCCAGTATTGGTCCTGGTTTTTTTGTGTGTGTCCCTCGCCTTCCATTGTTCCTGTCCTGTGACAGTAAATGCTACAGAATATGGGGGGGTTTATTTTTATTTATTATCTCATTGTTTTATTTGTACAGCAGGTGGCTCAGCTCCAGATGTCTATCTGAAGTTGCAGTGTACTGCAGTTATACAAATCATTATGGTATAGAAAGCTGTATTTAAGATAGGAAAGAAAGAAAAAAGGATCAGATTTACTGTGATTAGTTTTGTGCATTTTTAGGGTTTTTTTTTTTTGGTGGGGTTTTTGTCCTTGGTTTATTGGTGGGGGTTTTTTTTTGTGCATGTGTGTTAGTCCTCTGACAGGGTACTGGCAGGAATGTGCAAAAATCAGTGTATATGAAATTTTCTTCCGCTTTAGGGAATCCTTCTCCCTACTGCCAGAGGAAAGCTGCTTTCTCAGCAGCAGCTCCAGTTTGCTAGGAACAGGCTACTTCACAACAGCTTCTGTTGGTGTCTCGGAGAGGTTTGGTTACTCCCCCAACTAGACCGGTTGTGCTTATGGCAAAACCTCATGTTTCTGGAGACTTTTCTCTTTTCAGGCACCATTTTAGAAGTGGAGTGACACACAACAGGATGTTTGATCGTACATACATGTTCACGCTTCAGAGGCCACACATACTTTTTTGGCCGTGTACAATCCTGGACTGTTTCTATCACGATTCATGTGGTGAAGTAAAACATGGAGGAACACAGAATTAATTCCTTCTTTTTATGTTGAGTACACACAGAGAATATTTATTAATACTAATCTTTCTGCTGACTCTTACGATCCTCAAACCAGTTACTGGAGGCAAGGAGATTAAAATGAGGGCAAATGGCCAAGCAGACGAGGTTTTGTTCCTCGAATTTGATTTGAAAGTTGCAGTTTGATAAGGTTGCATTCATTCTATTTTTTGCCTTTCTATTTTTATAGCTCTCCTGAATTTCCTACATGTACTATTAGTGTCAGGGTTTCTTTTGTAGCATTTTGAGTGGGTGATTAGACCAGATCACCTCTAATGGCTCCTTTCAACATAAAGTATTCTGTGGTTCTTGACCAGTTCAATGTTGGGAATCTCATGCAAAGCCCAGCCTGACTTTGAAGGAAGGTAACAACCCTGTCTGTAGAGGTGTTTCATTTTAGTTTCGATACTCCTTGTGATGGCCATCAAACATAAAATAAATAGCAGTTCCTCTGTTTTCAACAGGCCTTTTCATTTGTCAGTGTTGATTGATCTGTTCCAATACAGAAGTTGGGATTTTTCAAGGAGAAGGTTCAAATCCTGGAATAATAAACAAACCTCATGAATTTACTACTTGTTGTTAGTATTCCGGGTCTGTGCTTTGGAACTGAAAGTTGCTCTTTGCTTTAACTACTAGAATGTTTGGTTTACTAAGATTGCTATGTAGCTGTGAAGCTGCTGGGAGTTTTGCTTTGTTTTGGTTGGTTGGTTGTTGTTGCTGTGAGGCTTGCTGTCAGAAAGTAGAAATGTTTCTAACCTCATCTCAGCCTTTTTCCTTCACCCTTTTGTAGTCCTGATATAAAAGAAGGGAGCGATACAGGGGTAGCAGGATGTGTGACAGGGCTAGCTCTGGTATTTCTGTTCCTCTCCAGGCAAGGCTTCAGTTATTTTACGTCACTGATGGAAGTTAAATTAGGTGCCTTGATGGTCACTTTCAGCAGTAGCCAATTGGCTGCAGCACCGTAAGACTCTGACCACAGCAGAAGAGATGTGCTCTAGATTCACATTGTGTTGCTGGTTGTTGAAGTTTACAGCAACAGCCTGTTATAAAAGTAGAGGCCTGAGCCATAAGGTCCAGCTTATCAGCATAGATCGAGAGGATAGTCTACTGATAGCAGAGGTGACCTGCAAGCTGAGTGTGGCTGACTTGGTGCCCTCAACTAGCACCAACCCACAAATTTATTCCTTTCTCCTAATCAGAATAGTGGCCCTGTCCCTCATCAAGGTCTCTTCATGATGGCATAACAGCAGTCCATCATCCTTTGGCTGTTGTGATGAGCAGCCACCTTTTGGAGTCAGACTTGGTAAACCAGGTGATCCATAGGGTGATGGATTGCTGCTGTTTGTAGCAGGGTAATAATCACCTCAAAGAGTTGACATTAAATGCTGCTTTGTGAATGCCCGTAAGTTGTGGAAGCTTGTTTCACAACTGGTGCTCTGGATGACTGCAACTGGAGTCCCAAAGGACACAGGAAATTTTTGACCTGAGGTGCCATTTTACTCAGAGAAGAGAGCCTTTGAGGGCAGGGTTGAAGCCTGGCGTGGCCAGAAATGGGAAACCTTGAGCAGTGTCCAGCCTCTGGAATTTGTCTCTCTGAGACAAGATTGTTGTGTGAGTCTGGAGCCAGGGTCTCTCTATGAAACTGCATCAGATCTGTGTTTAGATCTGTGTCTGAAAGAAGATAGCTGTAGTTCCAAAGGGATTTTTAAAATTTTTTATTGCTTTATGACCTAAAATGTCCAGAACAGGGAGCTTCTTGAAGGATGCATGTCTTAATACCAGCTTCCTATTAAAACTTTCACTAATTATTTTAAAATTGTACTTAATGACCTGCCATGGATTTTCTTTATTTTTCTACTTTGAAAGCTTGATATGTCTTCCTTCCTTTTCCCACAATACCAGGATAGTGCTGACTATTTTGGAAATTGTTTTCTTTGTTCAGATTTGAACTTCTGAATGCAAACAATGCCTGCATCTGATACCCTCTTCCATTTTTGCTGGACTGGAAATGATGTTAATAAAAGGTGTAGGCATTCTTCATTCCTTGTTGCGCAGGGGAGACAGGGCGGTCGAACTGAAGGCAGAGCATCTAGAAGCTGAAGAGGTGGCTGTGTATTAGAGTACTGTCCTGGAACTGAGAATCGAAGCCATTTCTCCCCTGCTCTGCCACAAACTTCCTCCTATATGATCATCTCGGATAAGGTTATTTTTATATATCTGTGCCCCAGTTCCCTATCTGTAAAATGGTGATAACAGCACTTCCCTACTTCACAGGGATGTTGTGAGGACAAATGCAACACAGGCTGTGGGGTTCTTGGATACTGTGGTGACTAGGGGCACAGATGGAAGAAGGGAAATACTCTGCATAAAAGCTTTCTGTTCTTTAAGACCAGCAGTAGGTTACAGCACTGATGTGAGCATGGTTTCCGCGGAAGTCACTGGTGCCATGGTTTCTACTGGTGCCATGTCTTTTCCCTGAATGTTTCCTTGCTCGACTACTGTTTACATACCAGCAAAGCACTTAATGTCCTTGCTAAATGCTATTGTTTGCATCCTTGGCTGCAGGCTCTGAGAGCCCCAGAGCCTGGGTGAGACTTCCTACTCCTGTGTTTGCTGGTGTGGGCTGCTCACAGTGACTGAATGGAGTACCTGCTTCTGGCAGCAGCTACCCCATGCATTTCACAGACTCGCACAGACCCTGGAAGGAGTTAAAAATATGTATGAATGGATTTTCACTTCTGAAATTCAAACTGCTGTAGCAGTTCCTCTGAGCAGGCCATGGACTGCAGTCTGACCAGAAGAAAGCAATTGTCCTTGACATAACTGGTTAAATTTCATAGAAACCACATCCTTTGTGTTGTCACTGACAACATAACATTCCTTAACGTTTGATTTCAAGCGGTGCTTTATTACCCAGCTGTACGTGCAACATACTTTCTTCGGAAGAATTTCTGTCCAAAGACACCACAGAAGAGCGCAAACCTCTTTCCGTTTTAACGTGGACTTCGTAGTGCTTGTTTATATATAGTACAAGCAGGTAAGAGACAGGAAACCTATCTGCTTAACATTTACATTGTCACATGTCCAAAGGGAAGGCTGCAGTGAGCTGAATATTTGTCCAATCAAATCTCACTCATGAGAATTGAAGTGTGGTTTTGGGGAGCTTTTTGGGCTGGGATGTGGGAATGTACTTCGTTTATTGCTTGTTCCTTGAAATATGCAGGTCATGTCGTCTTCCTTGTTCACCTGCTTTGATAAATTCTATATTTAGTTGTCTCTGCCCATCCACTTGAACGTGACAAAAATAACTTCAGTGTAATCCATCTTCTCTGTCCTTTCCTCTCCACCTCTTCCCTCCCCTTTCCTTTCCTGCCACTGGGTTTAGGTGATTCAGTTGTTTGGGAAGCGGTGGATTTTTTGTTTGTTTTGCTTCGTTTCCTTACAAGAAGGGTTGGAGTGCAGGAGAAAACATTTATACCCTGCAATAAAATTGTTGTGAAGAGTATGCAAACTGTCAGAAACACTTCCTCCTCTCTTATAACATTTGCTGGGGGGTCAGAGTGTGTGCAGAGTGCGTGGAGGGAGGTGGAGCAGAGAGGTTGGGAAATTACTTGCATGTGGCATACATCTGTCTGACAAAAAGCCAACCGTGCCAGGGGATAAATGGACAAACAAATAATGTTTCAGTTCCGAACTCGGAGGTTGAACCTAAAGTTTGCGCAGGAGCAACTCTTCAGATAAGTTTCCGATGGACCTTGACTCCTGTTGTGCAAACATGTAGTAGCTAGCACAGAGGAGACTGTCCTTTAAATCCCTGCTCGGGAAGGGATCCACACAAGGGCTGTGCTTTGCGTGGCTTTCTCCTGCGTCCCACAGTGGGCATATGTATTTTGTCATGAAATCTGACACAAACCAACGCTGGCCCAAACCCCTGAAAGTGCCTAACCCCTTGACTTCAGCATGAATTAAGCCCCAAATTAGTGAAGCACTCTGTTAATCTAGCTGTGGATGTTGGCTGTTTTTATCTGCGAATTGGATAAAGAATGTCCACTGAACTTAACAAAATGTTTGCTGCTTATGTTATCTGAAATATTATTGTCTTCCACTATTAAGCTGATAGGGATTTGAGGGAAACTGTATTGTTTTGGTGAAACTGCTTTGAGATAAAGCCTGCCAAGTTCTTGTATCTTGAGCTAAGCGTAGGGTATGTTGTTGTTCCTGACAGATGCATTGTCTGGAGATGTAATGGGAGTGTTTGTTCCCACAAAAAACCTGCATTTTTTGTAACTTCAGCGATTTTTAGGTTGTGTTAAAGGTGGTGATGAGGAGCAGAAAGATTGAGGGAAAACTCCTTAATTGATGTCTAACAGAATTCAAGTTGTTCCTTAATGAAATTTTTCTTTTGGTACCTGCTTTTCAAAAGAAAATGAGACATTTATTTTTGCTTATTTTTGGATTCGTGGAATTACTGCCGGACATGAGGAAGAAAGAATTGGTTTTGAAAACCTGTCACAATGTTAAAGATTAAAATTCTCCTTTCTTCCTCCTCTTTTGCCTGAGTGCTGGTGACAGCCCGAGCCCTGTGGCAGTGGCAGGGCAGCAGTGCTGCCCCTTTTTGACTTGCAGCACCCTGAGTGACACAGACATGGAGGACAGCAGATCACATAGGGACTTCGGAGACGTGAAGCATGTTGGGCAGTACAGTGGAACCCCTAAGCAAGCCTGGCTTTCACTTCGGAGCCTAAATCCCAGTTTGAACCCCCAGGCTAGGGTTTGTAACAGGACTTGTTAGAGGAGCCTGCCTTGCCACCTCACTTCTGCGAGGTGGCATCTGATTGCCTTGGCAACTGTGCTCTGTCCTGCTTTTAAAGCACAGGTACTTTAGTTTTTAGGAATGCTAATTCCTTACTTCGCAAGCACAAATATGTGCTCTGGGTGTTTGGAAAGGAGCGGGCCCCGAATTCAGAGTGTGCTTCTTATGCTTTCAGGCATGGTGTAATCCTGTTAGTAGTCTGGGTTGCTGTGATCACACCGGGCAGGCCAGGCTGCCTTGCAGGCATCTGCTTCTCTGCCTATTGAGTCAAGTCAATATCCTCAAACTGTAATTTTCACTGTAATGGTGGATTACGCTTTTCACAGTTTACAGAATTTTGTCTTCTGTGTTTAATAAAAGAAAACAGATTCCAATGCTTATTATTTCTGAAGTCCAATACATCTGAACTAAAGCTCAGTGTATGCAAGACAAACTACGCTTTAATTTTACAATTGTCTGATGGGACTTTGCGATTTATTTGTTGTTACTTCCTTAATGATGTTGCAGTCAGAGGCACTGTTTTGCTAAATGTTGTGTAAAAAGTAAATTGTAGCACAGCAGATGTTGGTATTTGGATGGATGTCGGTGCAATGGGGGGACAGCAACAGTCATCTCTGTCAGCTGTCTTCAGGCTCGGCAGGCCTGCTGCGTGGTTACTTTGGTGTGTAAAAACAGCTCGTTTTGCAACTGGGAAGTTTGGCATTACATTTGGCACCGAGCCATGTAACTGGGTTAACACAAGTGTTTATCCAGCTATTTTCTCAAATTTGGTGACTTGGAGAAAATGTTTATTAAACTTCAGTACAAAGAAAGAGGGAAATATGACTGGATCTCTTCTTTTTAAAAGGCATCGACATTTGTAATGCTGAAAGCCTTTATTAATTTTATTTCTGCCACTCCGGTCTGTGTTTACTGTTTTATCATCAACCTTTTTGCAGCTTAGTGTTTATGATTTCCTTTTTGAAGATTAAAACAGGGAAGCATAACTGATAAAATACGAGATGTAGAGAATGTTGTAGTTACCGTACGTTTCTCTCCATCCTGTGTGCTGTCATGAATTAGGTGCAAAGAATTGACTGCAAGTGAACGTATGAAACTACAACCCTGTTGGCCTTCCCCTTTTGTAGAAATTCCAATTACGGTGTGGAACGGGAGCAGTGATCTGCAGAACAGCTGATATTTGTATGATAAATTACTGTAGATTTTACCTTTGGGTTAAGTGCAAGAATCCCTGCAGGCCATCAAGAATTTTTCATAGAACTACTGTCAATATCAGACATATTTCTTTATGGAAATAGCAATTTGGACTGCATTTTTAATAAGGATCTGCAGGGGAAAGAAGTATTTTTGCAAAGCAGCAGCAGTTTCAATCAGATTTTACACCTGAAATTGGGGACCTCTTGATTTAGGATTCATGGGGAAAGTTTATCGTAATGGAGACATGTAGTTTGGATTAATTTTTGTAATCAGTTTGAATCTCGTATTGCCCCTGTGATTAAGTGTCTAAATGTCTTCATTGCTTAGAAAGGCTCCCATTTGTTTTGGAGAAGTGAAGATGATTAAACTAAGAAATTTGGATTCTCTGGTGAGGGCACGAAAAGTATGTAGAAAAGCGTATTTTCAAGCTAATGACAGTGACCCAGTAGTGGACTTACGCGTAGTTAGTTTTGCAGTTGAACGACAGTTTTATAATCAAATAGAATATCAAGACAGTAATTTTCACGTGGGTCCTTTATTCTGTCTTATTTGTTTTAGAGGAGGGGATGTTACCCATACCTTCCAATTTTTGTGCCCAAGCATGGCTTCGTTTAGAAAGTGGTAATTTGCAAGAAGGTCTGCCCACTACAAAGGTTAATTTAGTGTGCTGCAGATAAATGAAAATTGCAGATTAGCCACTGCAAGTGAGCAGTGACTGCTTTTAGGAAACTTTTTTTTGTCTCTTGGCTTGATACTGAAACTGTATCACATGGTTTCCTCACAGTATGGAGGGGGAAATAAATGCAATAAAGCATTAATTTAGGAATAATCTAAACTTTATAGCTTCCCCAGAACAGAGGGTGGGCTGAGGCTTCGTGGCCAGCCTGACTTTTGAAAGAATTCACTGCGAACGCTGACTCTGCTTGCGCTTGCCTGGGAAAGAGCAGGGTCAGCGCAGTGATGTTCTGCACTCAAGGCCAGGCTCTGCATTAGCTCTGTTCTATGTACGTACGTACGTGTGTATTTAAAGGTTGTAGCTTTGCTGTGTAAAATTATCTTGGTCGGATTTGGCCATGTTTCAAGAATGAGGTCCTGAATGGGGAGCAGTGCTCTCTCCCCATGGGCTGGGCACAACCTCCCCTTCCAGCTTTCCCCATTGCAGCTGGGACGGGACTGGGACCAGTACTGGTGATGGCCACAGGCACAGCTGGCGTGGTCTCAGGTGAGACTGCCACCTCTTCCTACTCTCAGCAACCCAGTGCCTTCCCCCCCTGCCCAGCAGAGACCTCTTGTCCTTTGTCAGCATCTTCCTCTCTGATGCAGCATACTCCAGCCAGAATTGTGGTAGCCACATCTTGGCTCATCTCTGCCACACTCTTCCACCTCCACAAGGTGCCTCGGTCCTCCCCGTCTCCCCCTGCTCCCCTCCTGCCTTGCTGACAGCAGCAGCAGGGTTTTCAGGGGGGCTGGCCTTGCTTGACTTGACCCCTGGGGCAGCAGAGGAGCCCTTAGCAGCTGCCTGCCGCCTGAGCTGATAGCATCAGATCAGGGACCAGTGGAAGCAAATGCTGTAACCAGAGCGTGGGCTAAGCATCAAATGACAAAGCAGGGTTTGCACGCAGGGCTTTCTGTATGTGTGCATGTACCTTCCTTTGCAGAAGTCCCTGAGGCATGAACATGGCCCCAGATGACCTTCTCCAGGAACATTACCCCAGGTGACCTGTAGGTTTTTTTCTCTCTCTCTTTTAAAAAAAAAAATTATAAACAAGACAAAGCAAAAAAACCCTCATATGAGTTTAAAGCTTTATTTATGGCTTTCTGGTGTTCTCACGCTTGAAGTGTGGGAAACTAACTCTCCTGGACAGCTGCTGTAGTTGTTGCAAGTTCCCCTACAAACCTGAAGGGTAGCTGTAACCTGGCTAGGCAAGGGATGTGTTTCCGTGTTTGTTTTGCTTTGCTTCTTTGGGGTCATGCTAGTAAGAGGGGGAAGATGAACTACGGAGTGCTGACTGTGCTCAGTTATGGGACAGGGCTTGTAGGGTTCGGGTGATAAAGGGGATGTGGGATGTGTGTGGTGAGAAGCAGTCATCTGGTGCACTGTGCTTGGACAGCTGGGTGCGGAGGAAAGGTGGGGCAAATGCGGCAGACCCTGATCTCTGAAAATCTGGTGGGGCAAGTGCCAGGTTTGATGCCCATGGACACCAATGTGAGTTTAGGGCTGGCTGCGGGTAGGGAATGGTTTTTGTTTTATCCCTGGGAATGGGAGCAGTTTTAAGAGGAGACTGGGATTTTTGCCGTATCTTCCCAAAACAACAGTATAGAGCACTGCAGGCTGAGAAGTGTAGTTCAAGCTCCCATCTTCTTGTGCGCATCTGCTTTTTCCTTCTGTGTGGTGTATGCCTTTCATTTTTGATGCTTTTTTTTAAAAAACTGAAAAGTGGGTTTAACGTACCAAGATGCTGTTGCAACATGAAAATTACTTAGTGGTAACAATGTCAAGGTACGTGGGACTTTGTTCAGGTGGGTCTTTATTTTAATTCCTTCTTGTGTAAGAAACAGATTTCCGTATGAGTGACTGGAATGCATTTCTCCTGGAGCTGTTAGGGAAAGGTATGATGAGCTTACTATAATAGAAAACTTTGGGGTTCAGAAAGTAATAGTAACGATTATATGTATGTGTTTTCTGTAGTACATACATGTTTTTCAGTGTTATAGAACTAAATTGTGGTACCACTGAACTCCAGTAGGAATTTTGCTGTTTGATTATATTGAGACTCGTTATTTTTACTGTGTGTTGTAAAAATAAATGAATTTAATAGTATTTAAAGTGGAAGAAGTGTGTCTAGCTGAGCCTGTGACCCTGTTGAGGCAGCGGTGTGGATTGCGCTTTGCTTTAGGGTGACGATACACCTCAGTCCAAGGCACAAAAATCTTTGGCAAAGTTTCTTAACGCCTGTGTTACCCGGCTAAGCTTAGCACCAGAGCCACGGTGGCTGTTTGCTCTCGCGTTACTCAGTGGTGAAGTTGCTTTAGTAAATTCTCAGTATGCAATTAAGTTACTTGCAAAATTCCTCTGAACTGAGGCAGGCACTCGTGTTATCTGGAGGAGACTTTCATTGCTGAGTTTGGGGTAGTGACTCAGTAGAAGTTATCTGTGGAATACTAAATTTGGAGGCGTAACCAGGAGGTTGCCATGATAACAAATATTAGAACTTGCTTTCTGGGAAGTGCTTGTAATTTTTCCATTGATGGCCATTAAATGGCTCGGGATAAATGAAACTTTTTATTGGAACTAACATGGTCTCCGTGTGCTCCTCCAGGGTTTTGCAGACTTGGTAGTGACAAAATGAAGAAGGGAAATCCAAATTAGACCCAGACGTATAAACAGCACACCCCTTTTTTGTATGTTGCTTCTTATTTTTGCCATTGAAATATTTGCTTAACTTGGCTTTTATGCATCTTTCTATGAAATATTCACCCAGTAACTGTTTGTATAAACATGTTTAAAACTCTGTGCTGATTTTTTTTTTCTTGGCACTTTTAAGAAATTTCCTGATGCACAGCATGGTCAGACAATTAATGGCAGAGTGTTTGTATTTATGTTGAAAATTAGGACTCAAACCCAGAAGCTAAAGGATGAAAATACAATGTGTTAATTTCTTACCCTCCATAAATTGTTTATTTATACAAGTCAGTGCTCTGCAGCTTAGTTTTCACAAATAGAGCTTTTTTTTTGTTTGTTTCAAACTGCCTCTGAAGTTGGTCGATATCATCTGTTTTAAAAAAGCTGCTGTTTCTATAAATCTCCCCTAATGTCCCTTAGCCTTTTTTTCACCATTTCTTTACAATTCCCCAAGGTTTTGATTCGCTTTGTGAATGACACGATGATCTAGTAATGGGAGCCTAGAAGACCGAGCTAGGGACTCGTGAGTCCTCGCTGCTGATGTTTTGTGTGCGGCTGCATCCTGCTTTTTCCTCCCCCTGCTCTTGCTTTCCCATGTGCACTCACCCCCTAAGTTACCAGCTCACCACACAGATTCACCAGTTTTGGAGTTTTAATGGGGAGCCTCTGCTGAGTGCTTTTCAGGTTTAATGTTCGCAAAGCAAATAAATGCATCATAAAATCACTCTCGCCTGGGTCTTTGACTCTCCTAATGTTTTTTTGAATGGGGCAGAGTCAGAGAAGTTACCTAAAATCAATTTTTATTCAGTTAATGATGCTTTTCCTGAACATCCTCTATGCGTAGGCAGCCCTAGGAATACAAGCTAAAACTGTATGTTTGGACTTACTTTGTTTACTCTCTGGAAGAGCATTGGATTCTGTGTGTTCCTTTGCTTTGTCCGTCTTATGCTGTCAGTCTCTTGACAGGATTTACTGAAGAACAAAACTGGGTATGTCATACTCAAATAAGGCATATGTTCAGATAAGTGCAAGAGTCACAGCTAAGGACTCTTATGCTAAGAGGTAAAATAATTAAATCAGCTTTTAGATGATGTCTAGAAAAGCCCTTCCTTATTCAAGTACACTGGGATGGGGTGTGGTGTGTTTGATGTTTTTCATTTGGGTTTTTTTTCTTTGTATTTTTAGTAGAGATCATAAAATCTTTGGAGGATTAAGTCACACCCTTTATAAAAATACATGCAGTCTATTTAAGAGCCTGATTTGCAAAAATACTGATTGTATTAACTTCAGATTGAGCTCGAGGAATAGTTCTAGGTACCTCCCTCCTCTAAGGGAAGACATTTAAAAAGTTGCAGAGGCTTGTTAGCTTAAGTGCCTTGTTAGCTGCTTGTGCTATTTTCCATCATAGTGTCAAGGTAAAAATTACTTGGGGAGAAATAATTGTTCCAATTGTTCCAAGCGTGCTTAATTCAGTTCAGTGACTCTGACACCTCCTCTGTCATTTTTATTTATTTATAAAAATGAGAGAGAGTTGGGCACCTGTCAAAAGCAGAGGAATGTGTGATGGCATTTTCTGTTACAGGAATGTTTTATTTTGTAGAAATGCTGTAGCTGCTTGCCAGCATATTACAGAAAAGATTTCTCCACTTGTATTGGACAGCTCGTGGTAGTTTTAAGTCCTTTTGCTCCCACCATGAGGTATTGGAGATGTGATTCACTCCAAGGTTTTCTTCAGTGTAGCTTAAGAAATCGCTATATACTTTCCTGTAATTTATGTAACTATCTTTAAAACTGCTGTTTTTAATGAAACTTCATTTACATCTTCTCCCACTGGAGACAGCTGTAGGTTAGGACTAGCCTGACTAAGCTGTGCCAAAGGTAGGAGTAAGGAGTTTTTTACATGCTGATTAATTCTCTTTTGCTCCTTCGGGAATATCTGGTATTGCTTAAATTGATTGCTGTAAGCAATATGGCAACATTTTTGACCTTCTAAACTGAAATTCAGCAAAAAAAAAGAAGAAAACCTCTGTGTTTCAGTTTTACATAACCATACAGTTGAAATACAGTGATAAAAAATACAGAGGTGTCATCATCTGTAGTGGTGGTGTTGGCTGGCGATCTCAAACCCTTTGACAGAGATGGAATCGAAGAAGGTGGTAGCTCTCCATCCCCTGGATGGAGAAAGTATTGGGTGAGTATGTGTTTTTCTTTCTCCATAATCTGACTTCTGATCTCTCCCATGGCCTAGCTGTGTGAATCAGAGCATCCGTCCCTTGCCTTGGTTAGGTGTTTCCCATCTGCTCTGTTGTGTAACTAAAACAGAGGTAGCTTCCAATACGCTCATTTGTCTACACAGCGTGCCCGTAGAGCTTTGTGGGAAGCGCTGAGCCAAGGCTGCTTGTTTTCTGAAGTTAATTTACAGATGCGGGGTGCCAGGTGACCAGGAGCAGGCCTTGCGGGGGCTCCTTTGTCGCTCGAAGGCCAGACCCCTCAGCCATCCCCCTTTGCCCCACCTCCAGCTCTCCTCTTCCTCCCCTCCCTCCCCAAATTCCCCCAAGATAGGATAATGAAGCAGGTGCCCTGTATTGCAGCTTTGTGTGAGCGTGAGAAACGGCAGTAGGTTTAGAAAAGCTGGAGCTGGGCTGGAGGAGGAGGCGGCGGCGGCATTTCTTCTTAACCTGTTGGCAGTCACGTCAGTCATGGCCATGTGGGCTGCCGGCGTACTGCGGGGACGTCCAGCTGCCCAAGGGAGAATAAAGCGGGAACGGATTTGCCGTGCCCCAAATTAGCCCGTTGCGACCACGGGACCCTGCGTTAAGGCCGTGAAAGGCGCGGAGGAGCCGGGCTGCAAGCTGGGGAGCGTTGGCCTGGTGCAGGCGGGCCTGCGGGCCGCGGCCTGACCTCCCCGCCAGGGAGCGGCCCCAGCAGCAGGCCCGGCTGCCTCATTGAGATTCAGGGCACAGTCAGTGCCTCCGCAGCTGTACGCTGGAGGCGACGGCCGAGGAGGCATCCAGAGAGGGGCCAAACAAGAAAATCATCAAAGAACCGGCCCCCTTCGCTGTGCCTCTGAATAGGCAGACAAACCAGAGGTCCTCCTCTCCCTGAGCGTGTTGGGAAAGACATTAGCATAACCTCTTTTTTTTTTTTCTCCTTTCTTTTTCTTTTTCCTTTCCCCTAGCTACCAAAAACCTGGCACTGTGTTTAAATACCTTGTTTTGACAGTTTGTTGAGGGAAGGGAAGAGTGCTGCACCAGCCTGGTGGGTGTCTGCGCAGCTATTTAAGAAAAACCAAACCACATTTGAACTGAGAGTTTTCATTCAGGTCACCCAAGACTTGTTTAATTGTTTGGTTTCAAGTCGTTAAAATCCAGAATTAGCTCGCTGAGTTTGGAAAGGGCTCGCTTCCGAGTGCTTTAGAGAAATGCAAAGGCGAGTTTTCAAGCCCTGCATTCTTTTTCCAAATCGGTTTTGATTTCGGCTGGTTTTGAAGTGAGCAGACACATACCCTTTTCACTCAAGCAGCAGAAACTAACTGTGAATCCCCGTCCCGCGAGATGGCAGCTCCTGAAAGCTTCACGTCTTTGAGGAAGCTGGCATCTGTTTCGCCGAAACCTTATTAGGCCGACAGGATGCAGACCGCTTCTCGCGGCCATTGAAGTCTCAGAAATGAGTCATTCCGCCTTTGACTGGTGGCACATTTAGCACTGCGATTGGCATAACTTTCATGTTCCCCTCGGACGGTTCAGGGCTGTACAACCAAGGAATGTCGTATGCCTTTGGAGCGTGTGGGAACGTAGCAAAGGCTTGCATGACTCAAAAGCTCTAATATTTTGAGTGTTAACCTTAATTGTAATTAATGGTGCTACTTCTGATGCTCAGAGCAGAAAGTTTCATGCATTATTTATCCATAGATTTGTGGTAGCCACTTGAGTGCATTTAATATAACTGGGACCTTGTTTTCAGTTGGTGCTCCTGGGCTTGTTCTGGTTACTTTGGGGCATAAGAAAGTTAATAGTTGGTTTAGTGCTTTTGTAAATATCAAGGCTATCATTGGATGCTGACTTGGTTAACCTAATGATTTTTTTTTTTCCCCAAACCATTGGTATGTATGAGTTGATTAAAAAAAAAGCAGAGGCTTCTTAAATATAGTCTGCTCTGAATTAAAGGGTGTGGTGTTGGCTTTGAACGAGCTTGATGCAGCAACAAGCATGCAGCAGTTGGTAAATAAAGATGGATTTTCTTTTGTTCTGCTGGTGCTTGCTGCTCATTATTCTCCACTTACCCCGTGAGCTTCCCAGGGAGTGGCAGCTGTTTCTGATGTTAGACACTCTATCAGTGGTAGACAGCTCCAGATTCGGTGAGATACTGTTGTGGGGAGGAGAGGAAAATAACCTAACCCTGCATTATTGTAAATCCTCAGCAGAATTAACTTTTCATGAACCAAAAGAGTTTTGTGTTTAACTTTTTCTGAAATATTCAGGCGTAAGTGTGCTTTGCAGTATGTGTTACTGTGAAAAAGCTTTTCTGGCATGAGATGGATTTACATTGTAAGTGTGTGTTAAGTATTTTAATGTGCAGTGTGTGGGGGCAGACACAAGGCAATAAAGGGAAATCGGTCTATAACAGTCTTCCAGATATATACAGTTTGGGAATCTTTGCAATTTGGAAATTGCTTGGACTAAACAGAATGGTACATAAAGATTTTAAATAATAAAACTAGCAAGCTACAGAGGAGTCTCTTTAGTTCCAGGATTTTATATGTAGGATTTATAACCCATGCTTTTGCTTTCCTGTCTCTGCAGTGTTAGCATTCTGTTACTGAAAACAAAGAAGGCTCTGCCAGGGCATTACACAAGCAGTGAATCACAGAGGAAAAAATGTTTTGCTTTGTAAATCGTTCACTTTTCCATGGTGGATCATTATTACTACTTTTTTTTTAGTGTTGTCTAATAGAATTTGCCACACATGCTTGCATTTACTGCACTCTGTACAATTCTTCTAGTGTGACTGCATAACAACTAATATTAGTGACTTCAAATAACTTCTTGCTTACGATTCTTAAAAACAAAACCGCAACAGGAACAAAAAACACAGGGCAAAAATTGAAACAGCTCAGTTCACTCTTCAAGCATGACAACTTAGTGACTATATCAGAGGAAGGAAAAGGTGTTAATGTTTTTCAGTCGGCTTTGTCCCAGCGGTTCCACATAATTATTTTTTGTCTGTGTTGACAAACTGCTTTTCTGCCTAAAATACTCAAATTTGCTGTTGTGATCAATATGGTCCTCCTCCCAGGGTGTAGGAAGTTTATAGTGGTTTAGCTAATCATAAGAATATAAACCTGTTTCTTAAGAGAATATGTACTTTTGTACATTTCTTTGATGACTGCGTTGGTAAGTCTGTGTTTCCAAACTTCTGTAGAGAAATGATAGTTTGCTCAGGCTTGAATGTAAAATTACACTTACAGATTATCTGACTGGGAAGTCACACAGCAGGTGATGTCTTGCCACTTCACTGCAAGATGCAGAAGTGTAACCTCAGTGTGTTATATAATAAAATTTATATCACAAATGATGCAGTGTACCTCATACTGTCCTTGGCAAGAGCAATAATCAATAATATGTATGCTTGCCATATTATAGGATTCGTTAAACTCCAGACATGTGGAAAAAGAACTTTAAAATCATGTTACTTATTTGCAAATTTGAAAGGTGGATCGGGAACCAAAATCGGCTAAAGCAATGATAAAGGAAAGTCCAAGTAGAATGGTCCCTACAAAATGCCTGGCAGTAATGAAATCCTTGAGTTCTTCACACAGAAAGAGTGAAGAAAGAGTGAGTGTGGAGGAAGATATTATATATATATATATATATATATATATATATATATAT
>VZSC01005043.1:204774-237879 GCA_013398225.1 Steatornis caripensis
GATATATATATATATGGAATACACCATTTTAAAGGCTTCTGTGATTAATCCTGTTAGATGATGTGTTTCTAACAGAGAAACAGATTGGTGGAATAAAGCTGTAAGAAAGTATGAGAGCCAAACATAAGCCCCTCTTCGGTTATTTTTTATCCGATCCAATCTGGATTTAGTCCTAAATGCAGGTATAATAAGGGGTGTCTGATGGTTCCTAGGTCTCCTGAATCTGCTTTATGCAAGAGAAGAAAATACCAACGAGTCAGGTTTGTAACAGTACATTCCAAAATCATGATAGTCCAGGCAGCCACCTTCCCGACCTGCTTACCTGGCAAACGTCTCAGCAAGAGCTAGGCTGAGCGCGCTGTGTATCTTCTTGTCCCTGTAGTCACATTTGTGGTGTAAAAGTAATGAGATTGGAGTAATCTTGCTGATCTGGGCTGAGTTGGACTGATAATTTAAATGTGAAAGGCTTCATAATCTCCTACTGATCCCGGAAAGTTTGCAGCTTTTAATTAAGGTCAGAATTAAAAAGATGATGACAACAAAACCTTCTACATTTTACTGCCTTGCTTGTAAATGTTAAGCCATGCTGGCTATAGATGAGTTCTTCTGAAAGTCCTGAAGCAACGATGACATTTTTGTAAACCTCTTATAGGTTGGCACAGCACTTGCAGTGCTAACAGACCTCTCTAAAGGACTGAGAAGGTTTGTGCTCATGCCTTTTCCTCTCATATTTCTTGCCTGGTGCCCTGTTCCGTCAGTGCAAGCGAATGTTTTCTGCACGCATGGCCGCTGTTGGAAAGGTAGCTCTGTGTGACTCTCCTCCAGTTTGGTAACTCTTAAGTTTTTGCTTCAGATTAGAAAATTAAAAGCCTAACGAGGGCTAAACAGGTGAAAGCAGCAGCCAGGAGTGCGCTGGGCCTTGGGGTTGCTTGTGCTTCTGTGTGCAGGAGAGAAAAGTATGATCCTCAACGGAGAAGAAAGGACACAGCTGGTGCCCAAAGCAGGTTGAAACTGCACCGCAGAAGGAGAGGAGGTCTATGGGGAGAGGAAGGAGGCAAAGCAGCTGCAGGGGAGTTCCTGGGGCAGGGTGCACATCGATGGGAGAGAAATTACCAGTGGCGGAGAGCTGAGCAGCAGGAAGAGAGGGTGTGAGCAGAGCCTGGGAGAACAGGAGAGCAGCAGAAGGTTGCCAAAGCCAATAAATATGCCGAGCCTTTTCTTCTTGCTGCTCTTGATGGTTGTTTGAAGAGCTCGCCAGCAGATAAAACAGTGGGCACTGGGTACCGGCTGCTGCAGGGGCAGCCTCACGGGGTGCACAGGCGTGCTTCTGCTGCGGCAGACCAGAAAGAAGCTTGGCTCCTGGTCTGCTCCCTTGTCCTCTCCCTGATGTTGAACAAACAAACGAGAAACCATACTGGAGGGAGGAGGGCATAGCTGCTGCCCATCTGTGTGTGCTTTGTAGCAATCACTTCCCCGCCCCCCCTCCCATTTTTTAAAGTCGGTTGTTGGGGTGAGCGGAGTTGGAAAAGTGTGGCTGGTGCCCTGGTTTGAATAGCACCTTGAGTGAGGCTTTTGTGATTCAGCCAAATAGAAACATTACTGCAGGACCTTGCAGGATGTAGAGACCCAACTTGATACCATGTAAAGCTATTTGAGGTTCTGGAGAGACTGGCTGGGAAGATGATAACATGGGCCATGAGCAGCGGGGGGGAAACCGAGGCACATGCTGACAGTGTCACTCGAAAGAGCCACAGGTTGAACCTCTGTCTTCCTTCCCTGAAGCCCAACTGAGTAAATCCAGTAAATATCTGAGGTTTTGATAAACTCTTTTCTTTTTATTCTACTGCTGAAGATTTTGAGCATGGCTGTAACACAGTGGTGTGACAATTACCTGTGCAGGTCACTCAGATGAGCAGTAGCATGGTGTAAGCAAGGGATGTTTTCTCTCCCAAAGAAAGGTGAAATATCTTTCAGAATAGATGTTTGTTTTCTTCTTTGTGGTGGCTATACATCTTCCAGTGTTTTCCCCTTCATATTGTGATATATCATCTCATGTTTCACGCTTGAGATGTTGTGAGAGGAGTGAGTGATGTTATGTAACTTAACCAGAGAATTATCTTCTTCTGGTCGAAAAGTGACTGTTGGTTTGATAAAGCAGTTGACTAATTAGTAAATTACCCATTGTTGTTTAAAATACTTGCGCTGCAAAATGTAAATGAAAAAAATTTCTCCACTTGTCAGTATGAAAAATGACAATAGCAAAAATAATACATAGGACATCTGCTCTGGTTTTTTTTAAATTTAAAATGCATTTAAGGCAGATGTTGCAGAATTTGAATGGAAATCGGAGTAGATGTAAGAACAAAACATAGCTGTTTACCTTTTATAAAGTCCCAGTTTTATGGTTAACGTCGCTAGCAATATCTGACTCAGTGCCTGTATTTTTCCACTGTTTGTATCAGAATGAACTGAATGTTCTTAAAACTGTTGCTACGTCAGGATGACATATAGTTTCAATCTTAAAAAAAAAAAATTATTGGCGAGTCAGTATTTTGGGGTGTTTTCTGATGTTCTCTCCCTTCACTCATCTTTTCTTTCCAGGAGAATACATAAAAACATGGAGGCCACGCTATTTTCTTCTAAAGAACGATGGCACGTTCATTGGCTACAAGGAACGACCGCAGGATGTCGACCAGCGGGAATCACCTTTAAATAACTTCTCAGTAGCTCGTAAGTGTTTTTAAATGCTCCCTCATCCAGTTTGGGGGTTGGTGTCTTCTTGTGATCATAGTGCCGGTAAGCTGCGTCAGTAACATTCAAATCTGCCCAGACCAATGTATCTAAACATGTGTTTATTTGAAATTATGTTTCGCAGTAATGACTGTGATGTGGAGGTGGAGGTTTGATGCTCTGCTTTTTTTGCAGGATTCTACTAATTTACCATTTCTGGTTATAGGATAAAACAGGTTTGTTTGTTAATATTTTGTATGTCTGTCATTCAGCAAGTTGTATTAAAGTGAAAATTAACCCAGGCACGTGTCTCGGTATTTGGCAGGTAGGCATAGCTGAAGCATTTCAGCCTCTGTTCTGCCACCAGATCCACATTCAAGTGTCATTGACATAGGTCAAAGTTATTTGATTGTTAGCATAAGAGAACATGGAGTGAGCATTGCTTTTAATGAAAGGCACTCAATTTTTCTTAATTTTGGGCACAAAATCATATTTCTTCTATTAGAGCCAACAAAAAGGTTTGGAAATGGTAACATCTCCTAACCTCTGCACTCTGTCCTATGCAAACATTTCCAACTTTGCTCAGGTGCTGTGGCATGGGATGTGATAGAAGACTCTGAAGATAATTTCATTTTCTTGCTCATGTTTTTAACCTTTCACTATATACTTCCAGATTTTATTTTCTCCCATGCTTAATCTTTCCTGTCTCATGTTCTGCCTGTGTCTGGTTCCACCACTTAAAAATAGATCACTGTGGCACCTGTTATTAACAACTATCTGTTCGGTGTTCCTGGTGACTAGTGGAAGCAAAGTTCTGCAGAGAGAAGGGTAGGAGCTTTCCCTCTTCGTTACAGGGTAGCCTGAAATATACGGGGTTCATCTTTGTAGCTGACCTTGAAGCAGACAGATTTATTTTGGAACACCCTGGCCCCAGAACAGGGGCTGGGCAGCACTAGGAAGTAATGCAAATGTTCGTTTTTTTCTGCTGGTAGCAACATATACCTGTTCCGACTGACCATGGGAGTAAATAATGGACGTGCTGTTGCCTGGTGCCTGTGTGCAGGATGCCAAGAGTGCTTTAGGGTTTTTGTCTTGTTTTAGAGAGAGAATTGTCATAGTGTTTTCATTTCGGTAATGACATAGTGCTTTGCTCTTTAGACTGTTATCTCCTAACGGATCAAGAAGGTAAAGAAAAGCAGCAGAAAGCCATTAATTAATAAATTAATTCAGTAGTTGGTTTGTAGCCAGAGGCTTTTAACAAATGCACTTTTTGCAGGACACTTCCATCCCATTGCTGCTAACTGCATTACTTACGATAATTATTTACTGCAGCTCAGTGCTAAGCAGTAAAAAAGGATGTGTCCCTTGCCTTCTCTTTATCCAGATTGCCTTCAAAAAGGGTTAACTTCAAATCATTTTTCACAACAGGAATATGGTGCACTTTTTTTGGCAGATTGAGCCCATCAGTCTTGGCATTTATAGATAAACAAGTTTGTTACCATGGTATCAGAGCATTGTCGAAAAAGACGGACACGTGCCTACAGAGTAAGGTGTAGCCCCCGTAAGAGGGATTGTGGGGAGGGTGGTGGGTGGAAGGATGTTGCTAGCAGTGGCTCTTGCCTGCTGAACCAGTGGCAGGCCAGGAAGGCCTCGATGATTACGGGGACACCTCCTTGCTATAAGTCATTATTCTGGTTTTGGGCTCACTGCAGCAGCTGTTGCCCCACCAGGATTTAATTTCTCATGTAGACGCTGGCATGCAGTGCTGCCGGCACCTGATGTGCGGTTCCCTTCTGGGTACCCTCCACGCTTGTATCATTTGGATGTGTTTTGCACCGCAAGTTTTCCCATTGAACCTGCTTGCCTGGTACTTTCATTTGGGTTAACATGTCGAGTTGGTGTGAGTGAACTCAAGCTGCCTCTGGAGGAAGGCTCAGGCCAGAGCGCAGCCTCGCATGCAGAGGCAGCCTGCAGAAGCCTCCTGCCAGTGAAAGGTGGGGGGAATTTAGGTTAAACATTTTGTAAAAATTCATCCTTTTCGGGGTTTTTTTGTTTTTTTGTTTTTTTTTTTTTTTTAGAGTCCATGATGGCCCTGACTTTAACTAGATTTTTTTTTTTTTCTTTTAATGAGATGGCAGGCTGTCTCTGTCAGTCTGTTCTTTGGAAGTGGTCCCATGTTTCTGATTAAAATCTTTACCCTCTTCTGCTGTAAAATAATGTAGGTTTTTTTATCTTTGCAAGTAAAAGGTTTTTCATGACGAGGGGACTCTTCTTCTTACTTCTAGTGTAAAATTCATATTAAGTGCTTTTGTCACTCACCGTGAGAGGCAGGAAATACTCAATTCAGGAGAAAACAGTGAAAGAAGATAACATCTAATGATGATTTGTCTTTTCACCTAACAGGGATGAAAAAAGTATTAACAATAAATGGAGAGTGTGCTTTTCATGTGCTTGACAGTCTCTCCTTTCTCCTACACTAGCCTTTTACTTTCAGTCTGTGAGGATTTTGATCATACATCTTTGAAAACTAGTTTGTAGGGCCCCCACATGGGTAAAGAGAGGCTCACTTTTTTTTAAAGTACCTTTTTCTCCACCTAATTTTCTATTTTAAATAGCCATATATTTATGTTTTTAATTTAAGGATATGTTTAAGGAGTTGTTTTTCCCTGGAAGTTGGTGATTGGTGATTTATTTAAAAAAAAAAAAACCAAACCCACGAAGCTAAACTTCTGAAAGATGGTGCCTGAGCATTTAACTGTGATTTTTGAGTCATATTTGTGTTTGTGTTCTGTATTTCACCACTAGTAAGACAGAAGGAATAAAAAACCCTGTACATAAATAGGTCTGCTCCAGAGTCCCTGCAGATAAATAACCAACAGAGCCTGCGTTGTAAATCTGCGAGATAAGTAGCCTTCATACCGATTGTAATCTCGGATTATCATTTATGTCTGCCTATTAGGTTATAAGCCTTTAAAACCATATAGCTGAGAAGAGCAGTATATTGTGAAAAACCACATGGAGAGAGAGGCTATTCCTGTTAGAAAGAAGGGATTATTTCTCCTCCTGTCAAAAAGGAGGGTGGACTGTGGTGGTTTTGTTGTACAGCTGAAAACATAATTGCTCAACAATATGAGTGCTCCTTTTGGGACAGGACTGCGTGTCTGCAGTCAAGCATTTATCATGGGCATGGGATGGCCAGATAGTGGACAGATTTTCTGTGTCTGCCAGTACAAGGGGCCTCCTTACTTCAGGTATGTAACTCGGAGCTCCCAGCTCCTGGCTTTTGCCATGCTGAGTGGTTTGGGGGCGAATTTATCCGGCAGTGCTAAGAGAAAAGGAGTGCTTCAACGTAGTATTCCTGTTTGCCTTTCCAAAGTTTTATTTATTCATCATTCCGTTTGCCTGATTTAATTTTTTTTTTTCTACCCCTCCCCATCCCCTTCCTTAAAGAAACCAAAGCAGGAACGGGTAGGATTCTTCCTTGACATTGTTTCAGAGTGTGATGTCATCATATAGGGAGCAGAGTTTGACAGTTTCATTGCAAGAAATCTGCCTTTAAGCTTAAGTGCTGGGGAAGCAAATATTGTGACATTTTAGAAAGTCACTGGGATAATACTAAGTGTCTTTCAAATACAAAATGGTAATTTACATTTGAATGCCTTTGGTGTCTGTTCCTGTTAGGAACAATTTCTCTGTCCTGCTTACTTTAAAAGACCAAATGCCAGGAAAGAACCAAGAGGTTCTTTAGAGCAATTTAAATCATTTTTAACAGGCGCTTGTTTATAGTACGTACTTTGTTGCAAACGGGGAATACTTACGTTGGCCTGTTTGACAGGAAAAACTGTCTTCAGAGTGGGTGAGCGACCCTCACCCTCAGCCCGTACTTGAAATGTGAATGTTTTTATAGCAGAACCCCGAAACGTGCCGTGAATCAGACCTGATGTTATACAGCATCTGTATCTGTGCTCTGCTGTCTGCACTGCATGTTGCAGGACATGATTATAGAAGACAAGTTTGGTGCTTCTCTAGCTTGCCGACTACAGTAAAGAGCACAGAGTTGGTTTTAAAATTAAGAAAACTACTGCTTCATCATTTTGTTGATAAAATCCATGCAATTGTCAGATATGGGGAGAACTAAGGGGTGGCTTCAAACTTTGTGAAACCTGTGTGGTACAGCACTTTGGTAAAGCGATTTAAAAATAAAGCCTTCTGTATTTCTTGATATATGCTGTTATGATTGAGCAGGGTAATTAGACAGCATATTGTTCACTAAACAAAACACTTCTATGTGACATACTTGAATTATAGTGGTTATTAACTGACAAATCTCTATTATTCATCTTGCTGTGTGCCTTAAAAGATTGCTGGATCAGCAAGCTTAACAAGTATCAATGGACAGTGCTGATTTAGGGGAAAAGTGGTGATGTTTAATTCGTCCCCTTCTATGACAGAAAATGGCTTGTGTGGTTTATTAAGCTGAAGTTAAATGGTTAAAGTTTAGAGTTCATGGCTAGTTTAAATATCTGTGCTGCTACTTCAGAATACTTAATCTGAGGCTCTAACTAAGAATCTAAAGGCTGTTTTTAAAAAAGTAAGCAAAACCTCTAAGTCTGTTTCTTCATCATGTTGTGCTTCTGGGTGAGTAAAGGAGAATGGCTCTGGATTTGCATGAGGTTAGAAATAGCCTGATTTTCTTCTTCGAGTCTTCACCCAAATCCAGTATCTGTTGGCACTGCGTTATGCAGGCTCATAGAGAGCAGCACCCGTAGCCTTCATCTGATCACTTAGGCAGACAAGCACGGAAGAGAGAACAAACAAGCAACAAAAAAAAAGAGCAGCAGCTAAGCTAAGGTGGACAGTCTGGGAGCAGGAATGGGATCTCTTGAGCTGACTTTATTGGAACTGGGCCTACTGGGCTGCGCCAGGTCACGCAGTTGTGTTCAGCTTTCATTGCCATTCTGCAAAAGAGGATGGAGATAGCTGGAAGGATAAAAACGGCACTCTGCAAGCACGGCTGCATCGCTCTGCGGAAGTTCTTTAGTCTTGGTGAATGAAGGAGTGCTGTTTATCGCACTAAAACCTTTTGTGACTCATTAATAAACTTTCTCTTATCTAATTGCAGTGTTTTAGTAGGATGCAGTATAACCTCAGCGTGCTATTAAAGAAAAATTAGATTTTTTTTGTCATGAAAAATGCGAAGTTACTCATTGAAAAGCTTATAATTCCAGTAGCAAATGAGGCGTGAAATATATTGCCAAAAATACGGCACCCAAAACCACTGGCGGTAAATATTTTATCTTGCTGCTGATTAAGAACTTGAATTTAAAACTGAGCATTCTAAATTTTCACAATAACAAAATTAATCTAACGATACCAGTGTAGCCTTAATGATGTGCACTGTTATTCTGGCCAGATTCTGTCCTCGACTTGCACGTTGCTGATAGCGGAGGATGTTCCTAGCTCTAGCAGTAAGCAGAAATTTCTCCTTGTCTTCATAGTGCCTTTTTATTTACTTGGAAGTTGATTTAGAACCTGAAGACCAAATAATAGCGAGCTTGTGGCTTCATTTGCTGCAAGGAAAAGAGTTTAATGTAAGGAAAAAAAGAAGAGTTCCCTCTTCTACCCCCCAGCTCACTTGGCTTCTTAATTTGACTTTGCTTTAATAGGAGCTGTTTAATTAGCATTAGAGTTTCTATTAATATAAATCTGAAAAATGTGGTGTTTTGGCTTCTGTTGTTACTTCATTGATTTTCTTTTGATTTTCAGATCCTCTCTTCTAGCATAGCTAGCGTACCCTTGATCAAGTGCCTGTTTCAGCCCCAAATTTGAAGGATAAACACTCATAATATCCTATGAAGCTTAAAATAGTAGGTGTGATTTTTCTCAAAAAGAAAAAAAATTGATGCTCAGCTCGAGAAAGCATTTTTATGAAGCAGTGTTTTTGCGTGTAGCCGTACTTCTGTAGCCTTTTTAGGTTGTGCTTAAATCCTGGCAGTGGTGGAAGCTGTTCGGTTCCTGTCTGTGGGGGATCACAGGCTGCAGCTGTCCCAAAGGCGTTTTGAATGGGGTCTTTTCTGGGGGTGCCTCTGCAGTTTCATGTTCCCTCTAGTGTTTGAGGGCTGGAAATGCTGAGTCTTATCTCCGTCAGGTTACTGCAAAATGACCAAACACGCTCTCTAGCAACACCTTGAAAGCCAAGGATGGGGTTTTATGTCGGGAAAGTCAAAGGGAGGGAATGTGGGGGCTTGGCTTCAGTTTCAGTGGATGTAATGGCTGCATTATCAGCTGACTTTGTCCGTGTGCTCTGCTCTGGATGACCTTTGGAGTGTAGGACCTGGGTCTGAGTGACTTCTGTGTCATCACATCACATTTCTTCTTGCTTCTCTGGGCAGACCAAACGTGGAGCCTGTCTAAGCAAAATTTGATTGCTTAGATGACTATCTCCCAAGCTATTTATTGGTTTCATCAACACAGTAAATTGTCTCAAGTCTCCTAAAGAAGTACTTACAGAGATTTCTATGGCTGATTAATAGCAACAGTTTGCTAGATAAGAATAAAGACAAATGATTATTTAAACCTGCTTATGTACCATGACTCTTTCTTCCTTGATTGTGGTAGAGTGCCAGCTGATGAAGACAGAACGACCTAAACCAAACACATTTATCATTAGATGCCTCCAGTGGACCACAGTAATTGAAAGAACATTTCATGTGGAGACTCCAGAGGAGCGGTATGTTTCATTCATATTTAATACATAAACTACTTGCAGAAGCAGATGCAAGTGTTCAGCATTAATAGCGAGTCCTTTGCTGAAGCTCTTACTTACCAGATGATGTACATCTAGACTGAAAAGTGACAAACAATTTTTGAGTGCCTCAGTTTTAGAGCATGTTCCAGTGTAAAAAGTACCTTAAAAGGTGTTTCAGAGAGTGGATTTTGAGTAGTATTTGTAAATGAAATGTTGCTAGGGTGGGTGTCCAAAATGGACGGGTGCAGGTGTGCACCAGCACACAGATAGTTATTTCTGGAAACTCGGGGTTCATTTCTCACTGGAAATGTTGTGGTATGTGAAATGAAGGGTTTCTGACCTGGGAGTTTCTGGAAGGATGAGCACAAGTGAAATAGAGATTCAGGCAAAGTTGAGTTGTATCGAAATACTGACCTTTTAAAGTCTTTTTACACATCCTTGTTTCTAAAGGAAAAAAGTTAGTTGTATCATTGCTGATTGCTAATGTTTTATGCAAATTAGATAATAAAGGTGATAGTTATCTGCTGCAGGTGCAGATTTCTGTTTCAGCTGTTAGGAAACAAAGCTAAGAGTATGCATCCTGTGCTCTCATCATTGGAGAATTGATCTCTTGCCTCCTAAGAGAACAGTTTTCCAGCAAAGCTATTCTACAACTACAGAGTATTTAAATATTTACTTGCTCTTCAGGAACTGAACTTGAATTGTTCCAGTACCATTGCCCTAGGGGAATGGGTATTTTAAAACCCTTGTACTCCCTAGATATGATATTGGCACATGTTTATTTGTAAGATCAGCAAATTCTACCTAATATTCTTTGCTTTTTTTCTTTCGTAGCCTTTGCATGCACTGATTTAAAGATGGTTCCTGTTTATTGCTTTTAGTTCTATTACAATGATCAGAAGAAGGTGGAATCAAATTAAAAGCAAAGAAAATAAATTGGTCTTTGTTTCTTTTAGTAGTTTTGTGGTCAGTGACCCTAAAGGGAGTGAATAACAGTTTCCACTTGGGGGAAGACTGTTTCAGTCTTGTTTTGTTCCCTCCTAGCCAATTAAGTCAGCTTTGTGATACTTCAGGGCTCAGAGTGTTAGTCACCTCTTGTGTACGCTTGAGACATAAAAGCTGAGGGTGAAATTCTGGTCTCCCAGAAATCAAAGATAGTCACTTCAGGAGGGCTGAGATCTCAACCAAGTCAGTAACAAATCTGAGAGAGATGTGAAAGTAGATACGCGTTTAGCTTTCTGTATGCATTTAAAACCAACATTTGTTTTTTGAAAGAGATGGAGAGATAAAAACACGGAAGAAAAAGTTTTTCTTGTAATAGTTCTGAATATGAGAAATGGCTAGTAAATAAAGGAATGTGTTTCTATGGTGAATAAAGTAGTCTGTGCTGGGACTACAGGGAGAACATTCAGGATGTTAAGCATTACCTTGCTGCTCCAGACAGGGCTGGATAGTGCACATTCAGACAAAATCCAAAATAAAAAATGCACAGAGCGTGGAAGACCTTATGTGTAATTGGTGCATTTTTTATTAGAATCTCATGTTGGGTATTTTTTTCCCATGGACTTAGTTTCCTCTGGGGAATGATTTGCCTCTTCCATCCATCACAAACTGAAATTCACATGTTCAGATACTTCTTTTTTTTAATAATTTCATAGAACCAGTGAAAAATTTGACATTGATTAGGATGGCATGGCTTCACTGCAGATTGGGCATGGAGTTATTCAGCATTGGCTACTTCTGTTCCTGCTGTAGTAGCAAAGTATTTTACCTGGGGTGTCCTTGAGAGAAGAGTTTAGCCAGTGCCCTAAAAATATCAACTAAACCACAACGTCCCATTCCCTACAGATACAAAAGATAGCAAAACATGCTAAATTCATATAGTCCACTGCACATTTCTTAGCCCCTGCATGCCTTAAAGCCCATTCCAAAACCCTGAGAGCCCTGAAGAATTGTATGCTTTATGTTTAGTAGATTTGCAGTGAAATGAAGTGAAGCCAAGAACTTTCACTTCAGTAGTTTCCAAAGGTGTGAAATTTCTCAAAGGACACTGTAGTGGAAGTGGTCTCTGTAGGAGCCGAAGGGGTCAGTATCAGAGCACCCACTGCTGAAACAGCTGTGGAAACTTTATTGTAACTGAGACCTGTGCCTAAGATAAAACGTCACTGCTTTTGCTGACATTCTGCTAAAATTTACACAGGAATTGCCGTACTTCTGTCAGCATCTTTACAACAGAGGAGTAACCTCAGTATCCTATATCCTATATCTACTCCTAGAACACCCCTTGCCGTTAAAATTCGGGTTATGTGTGCGAAGAGGTGGCATAGTGCCCCCAGCAGTTGGATATATGTGTTTCAATGCACCATAGGAATGGAGAAGCTGTGTATGTAATTGCTTAGTGCTGCATGGGAGCCTTTTGCTTTTTGTTTTCGGCAAGTCTGTTTTTGTTATGTAAATCTCTGTATCACCCGGTCGTATATTGAGCTGCTGACTGAATGCCTGTTCGAAATTCTGTTGTCTGAAAAGCCTTATATTGTATCTAGACTGGGAGGACTTCAGGTGTCTCTTATTTCTAGTATGATTAATAAAGATATATGTTAAAAGTGCTCTTAAAAAATGCATTTTTGCAATGCTTGAAAATGCACACAATTGATTGTATGTTGCATTGATTCATCAGAGAGCATTAGTTGCTCTGTATTCCTTGGTGACCCTTGCCATGGCAGATGGTATTCCAAAGTCACAAGTAACGAATGACTTTGCTTATGTTTTGCCAGGGAAGAATGGACAAAAGCCATCCAAACAGTAGCAGACAGCCTCAAGAAACAAGAGGAAGAGATGATGGATTTTAGATCTGGCTCTCCCAGTGATAATTCAGGTGCTGAAGAAATGGAAGTTTCTATGACAAAGCCAAAACACAAAGTGGTAAGTGAGCATAGCAGGATTAAGAACATTTTTTAGGTCTTCTCAAATGTAGGCAGGAAAGAGCCATCAAGACACGTCTGTTCCCATAACAGTTACACAATTGGTTGTAGCTGCAGCTTCTGGAGAATACAGTTGTCTGAGCTGAGCAGGTACCAGGCAAAGCCTGACTTGGTCCATCAGAGTTCTGAGTTCAGATGTCCTCACTGTATGGCTTTCAAGGCCAGCTCAGGTCTGGAATTGATTTGCCTGTTTTGTTGTGATACAGAGGCTGAAGTCATAGCTCCTGCTGGACCATGTGACTGTGTAAACTCTTTGCAGGCTAGTGCAAAGATATTCCAGTGTATCTGCAGGATTTAGGGTGGGTCTGGATTAATTGCTCCGGATTAAGGGTTTAGGCTTACTCCCAGACAGACGCTGCGGTGTCTGTCCATAGTGTTCCTAGAGCTCAGGTTTTTGCATCAGACACGGCCTTGTCTGAATGCACAGGGCCGGCTCAGCAATGGCCTTCCATGAAAGGAGTATGTGCCGGAGGAGATCCTTGCCCTGTGAAGCCCTTTTAGGTATCTGTCTTCAGCCTCCTTTCACTTCTTTCTACCCCCTCGTGGTCTCCTGTTTGGGTTTACATTTTCCAAAGTGATCCCATCTGCTCTTGTAAGAGATAATTGATAGAACCTTCTCCCGTGCAAATGCTGTGTCTGCAGATTGTACCAAGGCGCTTCTTTGTGCCCTTACTTCACCATTGTCATCCCCACTTACTTTCCTAAGTTTGTGTCAGTTTTGGGAAAACAGACAAAGTTTTTAAAGAAAAAAGAAGCCATCTACCAGTGTCTTCACTAAGTATGTGTGCCAGCCTTGTGCCATGCCAATGGTTTTAGACTGATGCAAGTGGCTACTTACAGGTCACTCTGGATTGTAGCTGCCATTAGGCTTCTGTGTCCTTGACTGAACAGATACCACTCTTGCCAAGCTCTTCATAGAAATGCAAGAACCACCTCATTGGTCAAATATATATGTTCTTCTGAGACAGTGTCTGTCTCTCTCTTGGCATGTTAGTGAGGATAGTAAAAATGATTATTGGTGTCTTGGCATCAACTGTATTGAGCAATTAGCAGCAAGTCTCCTCAGCCACCTCTAGGGAAGAATATGGAGGAATTTTGCTATTGGGAGCATCTTAAAATTTTTCCCCAACTGCAGCTGTATAAGTCTTACTATTGCCATGTTGGCAATGGTCATTGATACGACAGTACAGAGACTATCTATCCTCAGCCTGCAACAGATTCTAGTTTTCCCCAGCATTTTTATTAATGGTGGAACAAATAAGAGTGAGTGGCTAATTTGTGAGGCAGTCAATTTGTCTGTGGGTTTTTGTGCTGTTCAATGAAGCGCAAGGTAGCTGGTCACCTAGAGAGGTGGGGAACATCAGAAAAAATGTATGGGTTTAATCCCTGGAATCAGAGTGACATGTGCCTTTTAGTGAATGTCTGTGCTAACAAAGTGGACGAAATGTCATATTATTATTGATAATAATATGTTAGTGGTATTTGCACAATTGAGTGTTGAGTCATGTGAAAGAGCGTTCTGTTAATGGAAAGCTTATGGTTTTCCCTAAATACTTTGATTATCTTTGGGAGTGCATGGGTAATCATTTTTATGGAAGAATAGTTTCCGCTTCTGAATTCCAGTAAGCAAAAAGATTTTAAACCCCACATATGCAACATACGCAATGTATTCTCACATGAACGAGAAATTCTAGTGTGCGAATGATATACTTGTTTTTAGTTGATGTAATTCAGTTCTTGTTTATCTGTATCATTAACAGACCATGAATGAGTTTGAATACCTCAAACTACTGGGAAAAGGCACTTTTGGAAAGGTCATTTTAGTTAAAGAAAAAGCAACCGGACGGTATTATGCTATGAAAATTCTGAAGAAGGAAGTTATTGTAGCAAAGGTGAGTAGATGGGAATGTGGTTCACTCTTGGTACAGCCTTCAGGAAAGTCATACCAAGGATCCTCTGAATACTTGTAAATAATTGCTCTGTTAGTGTTTGAAATGAACCCTGATCTGGGCAATCACTTTGCTGATTTCTTTCTTCTTGTGTTTCAGGATGAAGTAGCACACACGCTGACAGAAAACCGTGTTTTACAGAACTCACGGCATCCATTCTTAACAGTAAGCGTTTCTCCCTCTGCTGAGTGTAACTCGACATCATGACAACAAGACTTTCTGTATTTTTTGTTGTTTGTATAATACATCTCAGATCTGTGTTTTCAAAGCAGCTGTGTATTCTTGTAGTCTTCCATTTTTGGGAAGCACAAATTAAAGTGCTTTTTTAAGTCTTCTGATTCTTGCTGAGCAGGTCCTCAGTACCTCTTGGACACAGTGTTTCAGGGTGTGGTTTGACTTTATGGCTCACTCATTTAATGGCTTGCTATCTCTGAGAGAAGTATCTGCTTTCCTTGTCCTCCAAATGCTTGGTCTCCTCTTTGTAGCAGAGATCAGAGTGACCCTGATCGATGTGAAAAACAAGTTCAGGAAGATATAGTCAGGGAAAAACCCTTTAATTTTGCTGTTCTCTGTTGTTATTTTAAGCTCCCAGAAGCAGCTCACTATGGAATCAGAGCACCGGTAATGCCAGCCTAAGGATGGTGGTGGGAGCATGTGGGATGGGACAGGGAAGAGCAGGACTGTGCTTTATCCGCTGATTTCCTTTTTGATTGGCTTATCTGTAAAATCAAACCGTACTCAGTTCAAACCTTCAACTCCAGCAGTCTCTCTGGATTGAGTTCAGATACCTAAGCTCTACGTCAAGATTTTGTTTCTAGTATTTATTACAAACTGGCTCGGAATTGTTTCTAACTGCCTAAGCCCTCTATGAGACTGGTGTAGGATCCCTTTTTTTTCCTTTGTTCAGGTACACAAGGGCTTAAATGGAATTTAGACTTTCAAGTGTGGCCTCTGGAAGTAAATATTGGCTGTACTGGGTATAATCAGTAAATGTTTGTTGGCATGTCTAAAACCTGATCCTCCCTCTGTCTGCAAAAGTACGACTGGTTTAAAAATGCCACCCCTAGTAATGAAGACGATGATATCGTATGTGGTCTTTTCTTTTTAATGCTTTCATAAACCCAAATATGTAAAACAAGGGCTGTCTTGAGAAGTCGGCTACAAGACTGGGTAACGACCAAGAAACTTAACACTGTGGCAACAAGTTGATGTCGCTCTTGCCACAGGAATACACGTGACAGGACTGTACAAAGGCACCTTGTGATGCTCCATCACACCCTCCATCCGGTCTGGTTTTGTGAATTGCTCACAAATTGATAGTGACAGCATTGCTCAATCCTCTAGCAGGCTGTCGATGGGGAGCAGTTGCAGGCAGCAGGGCAGAGACCGGGGGCTTGTGTGTGTAAATACATACTTGTTTCTTACAAGAAGGCTTGTAGCAGGTGTGGTAGTACCTTGTGCTCTGGGGTTTGGCTGTGGCCTCTTCTCTGTGAGATGAAATTGTGGGAGCTTGTGGCCTGGGGAGGAAACTTCAGAGCCACTATTGGTACGTTTTGGATCACTGTTAATGGACCAGGACTGTGTTTCAGAGCATTGTAGGCATTACTGATAGCTTCTGTAAGGAATTGTTTTAATGTTTTATTAAATATATTTAATGAAATAAGTTGGTGGTGAATGAGACCTCAGCTGCAACAGGAAAGTGTAAGTACTATGTAAGAGCCAAGGACAAAAAGTCCACTAAAATAGAAAATATCACGTCTGTCATGTTTCTGAAAAATCTGTTAAGAATGCTTTTATAACTCTCAGTGTGATCTGTCTTGTAAGTTTTGGTTTAAATCTGTTTCAGGCTTTAAAGTATTCCTTTCAGACACATGATCGCTTGTGTTTTGTTATGGAGTATGCTAATGGAGGGGAGGTAAGGGAAATTTAATAATGTTTAATACTTTAGAATTTTCCTGTATGACTACTAATTCTGCTTGATATTATTTAGCTAAGGTCCATGTTTGCATTTCTGATTAATCCAAGTTGTCCCAGTTAAACAGAGCTGTTTGCAAGTTTAACTAATATTAAGAATTAAGACTCTTAATTTTCTTAACTCCGTTTTTAGAGAATAGACAGTTTGAGTGTAGGCTCGTGTTTTACATGACAGCAGTATATTGTAGTCTAATATCTAGTAATTCGAGGAGGCAAAGTTGCTTTCTAGTGGCTCTTCAGGCAGCTTTTAACACTTATTAATGAGTATTGTGAGCACGTGTTACTTTGGAGGAAGAACTAGAAACATAGCAAACTACGGTTAGACAGTTAAGAAGGAAAAGCTGGAATATCAATGTGTCTCTAAATCATGCATTAAGCTGTAGTTTTAATATATAATTGTAGTTCAGTCCAAATGAGTTTTTATAATTTCCTGCAGCACACAAACTGGTTATCAGTGTGCATCTGTGAATATGAGATATAATTGTCGAGTCATTTAATGTATGATGCTTTTTAATGCATTTGGGAGCACAGCTGGGTGAGGATGCGAAGGGGTTTTCTCTTAAGTAATATCGCATTCCAAGCAGGATGGCCTGCCAAGTGCAAGACATAACTCAGAAACATTTGCAATCTAAAGGTAACAAATTATTGTTCTTGTAGTTGTTTTTCCATCTGTCAAGAGAGCGTGTCTTTTCTGAAGACCGGGCTCGGTTTTATGGAGCTGAGATTGTTTCAGCGCTGGATTACCTGCATTCAGAGAAGAATGTGGTTTATAGAGATTTGAAGGTATGTAGAAAAATAATTTCATAGGCTTTTTGTTTGATAGTCACAAAAGCAAAGGAGCCTATAAGAAAGCCTTTCCTGACTGAACTTTAACGTAACAGTTATTGCAGCTGTTGGACTTGACTTTACAGGATGTCTAAACACTTTTGTAGTCTAAGAGGTTGTATAATGCATTTATCAGGACCCTGGCAGCGTTTCAGAGAATATGAAGGGGTACTGAGCTACCTGGGCTGCATTTTCACTTGCCTGCTTATGTTCTAAGAGAAACCTTGCTGGCTCTTCTGCGTGGTGGAATATAGTCCTGGGCTCTTCATCCCAGGTCTTACCAGGTAGATGCAAATTCATACTGTGTGAATGTTGTGCTTGCAGTTAGAAAATTGGATAAGCTTCAAGTTGCTTATTTATTTGGCAAACAAACTTGGGAAATTCTTGAGGAAAATGCAACAGTAACTTTTTTTATTTCCTGAGAAGTGTTTTCAGGAGAGGATGAGGGGATACTGGTAGTTCATTTAGGAGCAATGTGATGTATTCAGGCTACGTCAAAGTCATTTTGGGGCTCCTGCTGGGATTTTGTCTCCCATATCACCATGATTCCTTCGAAAGTGCACTTTATTTCATACGCAGTGGAAACTCTGTCCTGAAATCTGGATGGCTTCCTCAAAAGTTAGTGGCCCAGGCTAGGATGGATACCAAGTATAATTTATACATTTACTCAGGTAAACGTATGAAGTGGTTCTCATGAAAAAGGTATCTTTGAAAGTGGTTCCTTAGCCCTACATCTGATTTTTCTTTCATTTGCTATCCTTTACTGGTGCAGAATATTTCATAGTAATGAAATATTTAGAGTAAAAGCAGGGATAAAGTTGTGTGAGGGGGAATACATAATATATTTTTAAAAGAACTGGCATTCTGTTCACGATAATATTGTAGAAACATAAATACAATGTCTACATCCTGCATTCTTTCTGTATATATGATCAGTTACCCAAAGACTACAAATTGGTTACCTAACGTTCCCTAAAGAACTAAGGAAAGTGATGTAAATGTATATTTACGTCACACGTGCTTTGGCAGCTACTATGGGTCTGACCCCAGTGGGAATGAGGTTGAAAACTGGTCTGCAGAAATTCACGTCTTTCATTGACGTGCTCAGGAGCAGTGTATGTTACGTGGTATAATGTCTTTCATTTGGATTTTCTTCTCAGTTGGAAAATCTTATGCTGGATAAAGATGGACACATAAAAATAACAGACTTTGGACTATGTAAAGAAGGCATCAAGGATGGAGCAACAATGAAGACTTTCTGTGGCACTCCAGAGTATCTTGCACCAGAGGTATGTTTATGTTGGCTATTGTACTAAATTATATTCTTAAATGCCATCCGTGATCGCAGTAGTGATACCAAATAATTCCTGTGCCATAATGTGTTCATACAGTAACCACTGTTATGTAACAACACATACTGAGAATCTTCTATTGATTGTGTTCTGGGACATAACTTTAGCATAATGATGTGTGATAATTTTCAGGCAGGGTAGTATCTTCCTTTCACTTTAGGGGGTATTTACATTTTACTGGAATGGTGCTTGCTTCTTGGGTCAGAAATCTAATTAAAAAAAAAAAACTTGTAAGTCACTTAAAACACTACGTGATGGATTGGTGACTGTTCTGCAATTTGTTTACTGTGTGTTGGTATATTTGGAAGCTATCAATAGGACTTCGGTTAAGAAGTAGAAGTATTATCCAATTCTTACATTCTTTGAAGACAGTGTAAGGTGACGTGTTTTCAGAAACAGGACAGACCAAGACTTTTCTGCAGTATTTAGCATGGTAGATATTAAAAATGCCGACTCTTTTGTGACTGTAAGAGCGTGAGATGTTTCTCAATGTTAATTTGAACTTTACAGTGTCAGAGGAAATAAATCCAAGCAGGGGCTCTCAGTCCCCAAACTGTATGTTTTGGGGATATTTTTGTACTAATTTTTGTTCTAAAGTGTAAAACACAAATGTGTGCTTGCAGCTTTCATCCTGGAAATGCTCCTTCTGAGAATTGTGCAACACAGGTGGTGTTACAGCCATGAGTTAGTTACAGGCAGATCAAAAGTGAAGTTGTGTGATAGAGGATATATGTATGCATGGTATTTTGCAGGCAGACACTAGTTTTCTCTTCCCACGCTTTGAGCTGTCTGGAAGCAGACTTGCTGTATTAGTAGGGCACCAAGCCTGAGCTAACGCGGTGTGCCTCGCAGAAGGGCTCATCGCCTTGCAGTGGGTGCTTTGCTATCCGTGGCGTTACGGCTTCCATCCGTCTTGAAGCGCAGGCAGAAGCAAGTCTTTGGCTGCCGGCAGATTTTATGTTGTTGGCACAGCCAGGATGCAGCCTTTCTTCGAGGTGGGAGACTTGGGCATTGCAGACCTATCTTTAGTTGAACTATGCAGAAGTACAAAGCATGGAAAACCAAAGTGGAGGAGGAATATTTCTACTGAGAGCTGATGGCTTTGCTGATCAGCGCTTTTGCGCTGTCTGCTTGCATAGCCGTGGCAGTGTGATCTTGGTTTTTGTTTTTGTTTTGTTTTGTTTTTTTAACTCCCAGCTGCTTTCAAGGGCCTCCAGTCTCTTCCTAATAATGAAGAACATGGGCACCTGTCGAAGTAGCTTGCAGCGAGGAGGTGGGAGCCAGTCTCATGATAGCTGCCAGCTCTCCATGGATCACCAAAAGTCTTCACTGAATCTAAATTGAGGTCCATGCACCACAATTTGAGATTTACTGATGCAGGGAGTAATTAGCAGCATGACAGAGTGTTTATTATTCATAAACATGGCTTTTATTTTAGCTTCCCTCTTAAAAATCAATTGCTGAACTTCAGTTCCTCATTTAGGACTTTATGAGGAGACTAAAAATATTTACTGTTTTGGTTTTGTTTTTTCCTAACTTGGAATGTGGGGATTCCCCATGCAGGCGTTATGTTGTTCTTTCTGTTATATTATTTGCTATTATTTTTCTTTTTAATGTTTATGATGAGTTGGCTCATCCAAAACCCTAAAGGACAAATCCTTTTGATTAACCCAGCTCTCTCCCTTACTTGCAAATCCCATCTGTGAGCTGGAGTGTTAAATTCTGGAGGCTTTTGTCATCTGGTCGATAGCATGCAAAAAATCTGGAAATTGTGCACGAGTGACATTCTGTGCGTTTAAGGTCATACATCCTTAAAAACAGGGGTCTCGATCCTCTTGCCTGCATTCATAACTTGAATCTGGCATAGCAGTGTGTTTGTACAGTTGTTACATCGTTGGTTTTAGGTTCATACTGGAATCTTGTGCATGGATGACAGTGACTGAACCATGTCAACTTTGATGTGTCAGATGCATCTATGGCTGTGATGTTTACAGCTGTTGTGCCTTCTCTTTCAAATTCCATCTCACAGCAGTCTAGAGCTGCTCGTTAGGAAATGATTGTCCTTTAATTTAAGTGAAATGACCTTGTTGCTTTCCTGCTCCCTAGCTATCCTGTGTGTTGCAATAAATCATGGATGAGTGCAATACCTTTTTTGTTACGGTATATTATTGATACTAACACCATTGCTTTGTTTTATGCAATAACTAATATGAGTGTATGCTCGTTGTGACAAAGCACTTTGAAGAAATGAGCATTTTATATTCTGTTTAGAATTAACAGAGGTGAAGGAAAGAGTTGTAGTTAGTAACCTAGATTATAATGCAGAGTATTAATACGCTTACTGAAGCAACATTTAAAGTATTTGCTGCATTTTGAAAGCACCTGTAGCATGTGTTACATACACAACAAAGGCCTCTGCAGCTTTGTTTTTTCTTAGTCCTCTCTTATTGCATCTCTTGCAGCAGTTTAAAAAAATAAAAATAAAAATGGGAGGCCCCGTGACTGTTTTATTTTAGGTAACCCAAGTGTAGGGGAGTGCGAACAGGAAGCGCTTATTGAGCGGGGTGACTCAGAGAGCAGTAACTGCATTGTCACACAATATCTCCTGTGAGCTGAAGGGCCGCAATGCCTCGGGAAGGACACGGCTGGCTCCTGGAATCCTGTCCGGCTGGCAGCTGTGTCGGCCGTATACGTATATGGGGCAGCTGCAGAGCCAGCTGTCATTTGGTGTGAATCGTACGGCAGGGGATGCTGTAAATAGACCAACGTGGGGTAATCTAATACCTGGCAGCCTTTTGATTTTTACTGCAGGCCCTTTCCCCCGTTCAGATAATTAAGGGGAATAATTAGTGAATAAAGAGAGGCAGAATGCAAACAGTTGTTACCTGGAGTGTCTCGATGCTTCTTTTTTGTGTGCAAAACCTTTATCAAGGTTTGTAAGACGTTCAGATCCTGCTTTTGTTAAACTTGTGTTGACTTTGTTTGGCTCTTTCACCCTTTTAATTTTGAGTGTAAAGCATTCTGAATTGCAGCGATGTAAAGCTCATGCAGACTCCATGCAACAAGAAAACACTATGGTGCTACGGTCGTGGTTTGTGCTCTTAGCAAGGGTAAGCAGTTCAGTGCAGACCCATGAAAAGAGTAAAGACGACAAATAAAACCTGAGGACAGGATCTGGAACATGAGACTGTTGGTGTCAGCTACAGACAACTGTGTAGGAGACACAAAGTCTAGAGAAGTCCTCGTAACATCACTCCACAAGCCACAAAACACTCTCCACTCCCTTCAGCAACCTTCAGTGCAGAAGATCAGAAATGCACTGCGACAGGGTTTCTCCAGAGCAAGCAGGAGGGATGGAGAGCACTGCCAGTCTCCCAAGTCCCTGCACCAGCCGGGGCTTTGTTAGGTAGAAGTGCCCAGGGAAAGAGAAAAATGAACTGCGCTGGACTCCTTCTGCTGTGAGACCTGGCAGAAGTCCCCGCCACTGACAGTTCCTGGCTTTGCAGCCCTCTAAGCAGAGACAGGAGTGTTAAGAGGTAGTGAGCAAGTGCCTTTGGAGGGGGCAGAGGGGAGGAGGGGAAACATTTCCAGACAATTTGGCTGCTGTTTTATGGCCAAATGTTAAGAGTGGTATTCTGGCTTTTAGTGTTTAGTGTAGATTAGTGATTTAGTGTTTGTGGGTGGTCTTTCAGGATATGCAGAGACACCCTTCGGGGGGTGCACGTTGATATGAAGATGATGGGGGTGTTTTGCTTCTTGCTTCTGAAGTAACACGTTGATGGTCTCTTCTCTCCATACTGGCTCCTTGGTGGTTTTTTTTTTTTTTTTTTAAAATGGGATTCCATTTGGAACTGTTTGTGATGAATAAGTAAGAATTTAACAGCTGGCTCTGTAACGTGAGAACAGTTCTCAGCCTTTGGGCTTTTGGAGGTTGTGCTTACCATGGTCGTAATGTGAGGGAGGGTGGGAGGAAGAGGAGAGGGAAGCTGCAATATAATGTACCCACTGCCTCCCCTTCCCTTTCCTGCTTACCTAGTGTGGTGAACGTGATTGCCAGTTCTTTTCAAATGGATCTTCTGCAAATACTCTGCTGGTAGATTCAGCTATGATGTGAAAAGATGAACTGTCTAGGGTAAATTTTGCCTCTTCAGTTCTGTGGTCATGCCTGGTTTGGGAATGTCTTCTAAAGCCTTTTACTTACGTTTCTGCAGGTGCTGGAAGATAATGACTATGGTCGTGCAGTGGACTGGTGGGGTTTAGGAGTTGTGATGTATGAAATGATGTGTGGCCGGCTCCCTTTCTACAATCAGGACCATGAAAAGCTCTTTGAACTCATCCTTATGGAGGAGATTAGATTTCCGCGCACTTTGTCACCTGAAGCAAAATCTCTTTTGTCAGGTTTGCTGAAGAAGGATCCTAAGCAAAGGTGAGACTATTGCTTAATGGTTGCACTTCTAAGCACTTGTGCCCTCAGAAAAAATAGTAATGATGATGATAGAAAACCCCTTTGTGAAAGGGTTCACAAAGAAGTTGGTAATTGTGCTGTGAGATACATGCCTATGAAAGGGAACTATCTTCAAGACAAGTGACTTAAAAGTGACTGTTCTCGTGCTGCCGTATGAAAGGCCCGTATCACCATCACTGAAAAACAATTGAAAATCGTACTGCACAAAAGGGCTATTGAATGCACACATGCCAGTTGTTTTTCTTTAAATAAAGTTGAGGAACGTATTTAAGACAAAACTGTAGTTTTGTTTCTAATCCGTTCAAAATGATCGTCCACCAGGATGCAGCAAGTGCACCTACTCGTTTTTGTTTTAACTGTTGACATGAGCTGACACTGCAGATAGAGACCTGAAGCAGCTTTGGTGAACAGAAGGCTGAACTTCGGAATGGAATGGCTGCCATTAACACAAAACTATAGGCTGGGACAAAGCAAGTTAACCCTGCCTTCCGTCATGACGAATCCAGTGGCTGCTGTGGGTTATAAGATGCTGTACACAGAATGCTTTCACCTTCTGTCCCAGTTCAGGCTGCTGTCCGCTTTCTGAATTTTTGGTTAGAAGTGATTTAGCATCTTGCTTTGAACAGTAGGTGGTGGTGTTTATACCATGTTTAATCTACTTTTCCTATTTCCTCCTTTTGAGTTGTTTTTGCTATGAAGCATTATTTAAAAAGTAACCCTTGATTTAAAAACAGAAAAAAACCCCAAAACAAAACAAAAAACCCAAACCCTTAATGGCTAACAAACAGAAAACGGAACAGTATCCAAAAAGGATGTTGACCTTCACACAGAGATAAACATCAGTTTAAAAACCTGCCATCTTGTCAACCCAGACATTTTTAAAACAAATAATATTGTGACTCTGCCCCAATGTCCTGTGGTGAACCTTCCACCGTAAATGGGCCCCGAATAGGAAGTCTTTCATGTGAGGTGTAAGCGGAGTATTTCAGTTTGCTTTCTGATGTTTGTTTAGTCTGTGTGTGTGTGCACATAGCAGGAAAATGGTTTTTGCGAGTGCATGGGTACTTGTAGCAAGAATTTTTGTCATCACCGTAGGCTATTTCCATCACTACTTTTGATGGAAAATCCTGTTGGGAGATCTTGTGGTGCAAATCCACAGTTTGTACTACCGGAGGATTCAACTTAGCAGTGACATGGGTAACCGAGAACAGTTGTAGTCAGGAACGTGGCCAGCCTTGTACTAGGTGGCAACAGCTGCCCAGCCCTCCTGAACCCGGTGCCTGCAGGGGACCTCCTGGAGAGGGGTGTGTAATTGATTAGCAGCGCCTGCAGGCACTGTGCTCTTCGAGCCTGGTTGCAGCCCCTGCCAACAGGATTCCTGTCCAGGAAAGTGCTGGGTTAAATACAGTTGTTACCCTTTTGTAGCTTATTCAGGTGGGGCCTTTCAGTCGCTGGAAACACAAGCAGCATCTGCTGTAATTTGTCCTTAAAGGAGCATCTCTGATGAACCAAAACGCAATTTGTTTACAAACAAAGAACGCCCACTTGTTTCTAATTACAGGGTTTTCCCAATGCCAATAATTACTCCACAATATGCTCATTTTATACAAATAGCCACTTCTTCACATGTATCTTCTGCAGGCTTGGAACCAACGATGCTTTGATCTGTTGGACAGATGATTTTCATGCTGCTGATAGAAATAACTATAGACTAGACAAGCCTGCACACATGCCCGCAGCTTGCTAATTACACTGGTGCTTCCCAAGCTTTTTGGATCGTGGACTATTCTTAAATACTGGTTTCTCACCAATCACCATTCACCCAACTTTTTAACTAAAGTTGTGATTCTGCAAATCCCCTGCGCTTCATGGTGTTCCAGGCAGTATGGAGAACTGAGCTGTAAGGACTAGGGGTAGAAGTCCTTAGTCCTGGCCTTGTAGTTTTATTTTCTTTTTACTGTGTGGTCTGTGTTCTGGGGTGGGCGCCTGGGATACTTGGTAGTTGACTCATAGTGAGTTCATGGAGCCATATTGAAGAAAAACAGCCAGATAGCTACAAAAACACATTTTACTGAAAGTTAAATAACATGCAATAGTCTGGTTGACATTAGCCTGTTGATGATGCTTTAGGGAACCACTATGTAATTCAACAGAAATCCCCTCTTCCACAAAGCCCAATGGTGGACAGAGGTTGGTGTTGTTGTAATGTTATCTGTGGCAGAGAACATCAGAATTGGCAACGTTTAGTAACTGCTGATGAACTTCAGAGTGGGATGGAGGAGGTGGCCAAAACCATGAGAAAAATGAAATTGGGACATGTCCCTTCCCATAAAATCCTCACAAAAACCCAGCAACAAAATGGTTGATATAATGCAGCTCAGCGAAGAGGATATTTTAAGTTGAATATGAAGGAGCTAGGGAATTGTAACCTGTGCCAGTGAATTAAATTTTTAAAATTACCTGTTGTACTTGAGCTGGGTCTGTAGAAGCAGACTCAGCACTTTGCGTTCAGTAATACCAGCTCAGTCTCAAACTCACAGGCATATGGGGAAAATGTGAAGAACAATAAATTGCATTCTGCTTTTAATCATGGCTGTTTTCTAAACTTGGTCATATAAAATCCATTTTGTAAGAGAAAAGGAATTTTGAAGTTTCTTTTGGGATTGATAGAAGTTTATTAATCTTGTAATGTGAACCCTGATTTTCCTAAGAAGGAAAAAATCTATTCTGTAAATATTTCGTTTTAATGTGACCTGAAATTCGTCTTTGCTGCTTTGTGACACATATCTAATGAAAGGAGGTAATCAGAGCATTTTTTCACACATAAAACAGCAAAAAAATTTAACTTCTGTTATTCTTTCTCTGGCTGTGGAGTCTGCAACCTGTGAAAGTGGGCATGGCTCAGAGCACTCCGTGTAAACGGGCTGAGTTTAGATGGGTGGGTGGGTTTGTAACCAGCAGAGTGAAGCTCTGAATCTTGGCAGGTTTGGAACTTCAGGATGGTTTCCTCTGGATTTTGATCATGTGTCATAGGTCAGGGTTGCTCAGCCTCTTTCTGATGGGGTTTGGCACAGGCTGCTTCATCTACTTCTGTGGTGCTGGTGGACCTTGCCGTTCAGGAAGAAGAGAGGAAGCAGATGCAGCATTTCACAAACACATATTAAAAGATTTAATGATGTCACAGAGTTGTAGTTGTGGCTTTGGAGCGCCGAAGCTGGTCACTGGGAGCTGGTGTTCCGTCCTTGCAGCCACACAGAGATCCGGCACTTTGTTCTTTCTACTGATGGTTCTTTCCACATCCAGAGTGCAACTTTGCCTGCAGATGCTCAAGAAGATCAGGGTCAAGCGAGCCTTTACCTGCATGAAAACCATACTCCTTGCTTTATTTCCTTGTGAAAGGAGGCAGTTTGTGGTTGAGGTGTACATCTGTGTTCTCTGCTGTGGTGCTCTGCTATGGGAAGGGTAGATGGCTTGAGCAAACTTGCTCTCAGGCACAGCTAGGTCTGCAGCCCACGCAGCTGCTGTTGGGGTTGGAAGGGGTAGAGGTGACAGTTGTGGGGACTGCAGGGGCCTGGAGGTGGTCCCAGGTAGCTGGTGGCAGGCAAGAAGAGGTCACCTTGAATAGCTGGTCCTCTTAGGCAGCAGACTTCATGCCTTGTGGGCATCCAGAGTTTTGAAACCATGCATGACCAAGTGTCTTATGTTTGCTCTGAAATGTGGGTGTCTTGAGTACAAAAGCGTTTCTATCTCCAGACAACTCCAGTGTCTTGGGTATCACTTGAAATGCAGAGTGCTCATCAAGTCTTCACACATGTTTCACCAGGTGCTTTGAGGTAGACTGAGATTTAGCTGTTGTGTATGATAATTTTAGTCTAAATCGGTTCAGTCCAAAGTTACTCAGAACGAGTTTTGACAAACTTAAACAGTTCACCCATAAGAGATCTAAATTGAAGCTGAGGAAAACATAAAAGGCAAATTTAAAGAGATTTTTTTTCCCCAGCTTTCTAGAAATCGGTAATTTAGAGACTTCCCAAGCCTCAGCATCCTCAAACATGACTCCTCTGTGGTTACTAATGTTGGGGGGTGAGAGCTTTTCCAATGTTACTGGATCCACTACGTTTGTGTTGCACGCATGTGGTTGATGAAGAAGTGGGGAAGTAAAAACTCAGCACAGAGCTGGGAGTTGCATTGGGCTTTCCAAAAGTCTTAAGCTCTGAGCAGGAAAGTCCCCAAGGACTGTGTACAGGGCTTTGGGAAGAATATGGCCTTTTCCTTCCAAATCTGGAGTCATCAAACCGTGCTGTTCCCAAAGCCAGCCAGAGCTACTCTGTGCTGGTTGCAGGAAAGCAATGTAGGTGCAGTTCCTAAATCCTTCCCTGTGGCCATTAGAGGCCTCGGAAGGTAAGGGCCATAGTAAAATAAGTTACTAGTCTCCGTCCTGACTGTATCAGAGAAGGAGAAATATGCGTCTGTGTGCTCTGAGCTGGTGAACGCCAATAGCTTTTGCTGAGCTGATTTTCTTGAGCCTGGTCAATATATTTGCACTGTTGTAGAGCCATGTTCGGGGTCAGGGGGAAGTCAGAGAAATCATGCAAAGACAGAACGGCAGCAGAAATGATGCCTAAAACTGTGACTCTCTTCTCAGACAAGGATGGTGCACATGCAAATCTGTAAACAGCAGAAATCTGTGTTGGAGCCTGGCTGTCCTTAGTGTAGAAACTTTTAAACTACGAAACTAGAAGTTTGTGGATTTCTTAAAGAGCTGAGAATGGTCCTGGGTGCTGAGCACTATTTAATTTTACATGGACAAGTAGAGAAACAATATTTTCCCTCTGATGCACTAATTGCAATCTTCTAGCGTGTGATAATACCACTTTCGCTGTTGACTGTGTGTTTATACACTATTTTTTTTATATATATATATATATATATATGTAAAGAAGAAATTACAGTACACACATTTTAAAAAATATTTGCAAATGATTTCTCTGTGGAATGATCGCTGATTGCCCTTGACTTGTGAAGCGCAGACATTTGCCATTAAATGATTAAAGGAACTTACAAGCAATACGCAGCTTCATAAAAATTAAAAATGTGGAAATGGTTTCAGTTTAATATTGATGTTGCACTTCATTAGTAATTTTCTCCTTGGGATTTAGCTGAAACATAGAAACAAAGACTCTCAAATATAGATAGAAGTTAAGTGAATAACCAGAATTGTTTGGCAGGTATTTTTTAAGGAGACTGATATAGACAGAAGTTTGGGTTTTGAGGGGTGTTTTTAATTTTTTAATTACTTTTTGGCCTCTACACTTTCTATGCTTGTATCCTATAAATTTCGGTAGCTTTTCCTTTGTAAGTCCTATTTATACTAGTTTTTGTTCTGTCTGAAGACTTAAATGCACATAATTTAACTTCATTGTACAAGAATCTTTTTCAAGACTTTTATTCCTGCTATATTTGCTTCAGTTGTTGCATATCCTTACAAAAGACAAACCTGCTGCTCTTTTAGTTCTTGTTGGGGCTTAACTATGATTTTTGCATTAGGTGCTGATTTAATTTTGTTCTTGAGAGAGTCCTTTCATAATAATTCTGAAAAACAAGAGTGTATTTTGGAATAAAGCCGTATCCAAGGTAGAAGGTTTCTATCATTTGCCCATTCACTTTGAATGGATTTGTTTAATAGTACAGTTTTTTAAAAGGTAAGTAAAACATCTGGGGTTTTTCTTGGCATTTCCCTGAGTATGTATTTGCCCTTCACATAACAAAGGCTTATATTAGATAACTTATTCTCCAAAGCACGCGTACACAGCTGCAGCCAGACAGCCTTCCTGCATGCTTCTGCAAAACACTGTTCAGGTTCTTCTTAGCTCATAGTCACTCCTGAACTTCTGTGCAGAAGTACAGTCTGTTGACATTTGTGGATAAAGAGGATCAACTCCACCCTCTTCTCCACCGACCATTGTCATCTGCACTGGTGAAGCAGCGAGGAGCCTGGCAGAGACTTGGCAAAGCCTCTAGACCTGTGGGGAACCAGCCGAGAGATGATTACTCACAGAGTTTGTCTCTGTTCCCAGGCTGCGCTGGAGTCTGTCTCTGTTCCAGGCTGCTCTGCAGCTGTATAACATGCTGCCAGGCAGATGGGAGAGCCATCGTCCAGCTTGGTTTGGCCTGTGGGCTCCAGGGTGAACTTAGGCTTGGTCTTAGGGGTTACTTGAGGAAGGAGAGCATCGCCCAACACTTTGCTACTGGAAGACTGGGGACCCGTTCCCTGAAGGAACGTGAAGGAGCAAACCCCTTAGGTTGCTGTGCCGGTAAATGGAAGAGGGCCAGGAAGCAAGGAAGGACCCTGAACTGCCAGGCACCTCTGCTGCTCGTTACAGCTGTGGCCCCTGCACAGCTTGCGCTCTCTGAAGAGAGTGGTCGGGCATGGCTGAGAGGGTTGCGTGCAGCAGGATCCATTCCCAGTCATCTGTATGGACCAAGTGTCACTGTATTTGGCTCCTCCCTGCTAAACAACCATCCAGTGCTGCCCCAACAGCATTGTGCCTTCAAACTATGTCTCAGACCATGCAGTGGAGTCTCAGGCTGTCAAAACACCACTTCAGTGGGCTGCAGTACAGCCTTCACGTTATCTCTGATACTCTGAACCAAAACCCTTCTCTCTAGCCCCAAATAATCATGTATTGGGGCCACAGGGTTGGCGCATGTGGCCGGAGGAGATTCAGGGCCAACTGCTGTGAAGCAAGGATGAGGCCTGTCTGGGCAGCTTGGCTTCAGGTTCGAAGAATAGTCCTTGGCCCTTTTTTCTGTAGCGGTATAGCTCTGGCCTTGGTCACGTAGAGCCGTTGTTCCAAGCTCTTGAAACGGGGTTAATGACTCAGTTTGCCAGTAGCATCAAGAATCAGAGAACAGGCAGATAGTAGAGGTCAGCCTGGATGAACACAATGACACCTCTTTTACTTAAAATCCTGAGCATCGTCTTAACCTTGTTACCTGAGAGCAAGTCTCCTGCTGATTACTCAGTATGTGTTTTGTTTTCTCAGTGCATGCCTTTGCTTGCAGACGTGGTTCAATCTTTTAGAGAACATTTTAACCTCCACAGCAAAATTTAAGCATCTGTTAGCTCAAGACTGCAGCTAAACTGATTGCATCTATAAGCTGTGTGGACAGTTTTATTTTGGAATAAACGTGCTTTATCTTGATATACCTTAAGTCAATAAAACACCCTTTGTGCTTTCGTGAAGCCAAGGAGGAGGAAAGATTTGCATACAACATGATATTATCATGGCAGTCGTCAACTTTTTTCTTTAATGGAAATTTAAATCAGGTTGCATAAATCAGTTTGTCTTAAAAATCCTTGCCTGTCTTACGCTTTAAAATCAAATTCAGTTTTACTGCTTGCATTGCTCTGCTCTAGAAAATTGTAAGGGGTAGTCGCTTGTTAATTTAGAAAGAGGGAAGGCCATGTGCCTCAGACGCTTTGCTTGCAGGATCTGCTGTGGTCTCTAGGACAGCATCTTTCCTGAAGGGCAGGTCTTTCGAATTGTGACTATTATTTCTTTTTTTCTGTGTTGGTTTGTTTAAGGGAGACCTTTATTCCAGTTCTGTTTGTTAGCATGTTTTCAAATCTTCTACTGGAACTGTGTTGAAGCCTGAAACAGACTATCCTGCAGCCCTTGCACAAAACCCAAATATGAAGTAAATGCTAGAACTGCTCCCAAATGTGTTTACATAAACTCAGAATTTTTTTACTACCATGTAATAAAAATTGTATGAGAAAAATAAGTGTACTCAAACATTTAATTACTTACTTTGCCCCAAACAGGTTAGGCGGCGGTCCTGATGATGCCAAGGAGATTATGCAGCACAAATTCTTCGCTGGCATTGTTTGGCAAGATGTATATGAGAAAAAGGTACTTACACAACTGTTCTCCCAAGGGGAAATGTAGCTGGGGATATACTGGATATTTCAAATTTTGTTGCCCTCTGTAAGGTACACAGAAGCCCTTCACGGAGAAGGCTTGCAGTTGTTTTTAACAAGACTAAATTGCTTCATGTTCCTTAAAATCCTGTAATCTGATTACTTCTGAACCAAAGCTTATTTTTGCAGTGAGGAGGAGCATCTCTCAATGAGATACTTGTTTCTATGACTGAATCAATAGGATGTAACCAAAATTGCTTAAAAATTTAGGCAGTATATAAGCTTTAAAAATGGCTTTTTGTGTGAATTCTTGTTGCCATCCCTTGCTATCAACCGACGTATCCCTTGCAAGCTCAGGAGTTATTGTTGGTTCCTGAGCATCTGAAGCAAAGCTTCCTAGAAGCAGTAGTGGAAGATGGGCCATTTGTTCCCTTTGCATTTTTTGTGTCTTGAATGATAAAATCAGACTGAATAGACAAGTGCAGAGAAGTGTAGGCTTTTACATCAATCCAGGCCTAATTTTTTTTTTTTTTTTTGGTGACAGCTGATGTGAAGTGTCTGCACTTTGTGGTGTTGCTCATTGGTTTTCCTTGAGACTCACTGAGTTTTGTTGGCTTCCCAGCAGCAGCCACCAAAGTCAAAAGGGCCCAGCCCTTCCCGTATGAGTGTGTTTCATCAGTTGTCTGTGCGTCACTGTCCCTTCATTCATAGATAACTTATTCCACTCTTCCAAGATGCCCTGCTTCATGCTTCCAGGGTGATCTGGTGTTGTCCTATCCCATTTGATTCCCACCAGCCACATTTTCAATTCCAGCCTTTCCCAATGTCCCTCCTTCCCTCTGCAGCCCCTTATGATACCAGATCTCGCTTGATCTCCTAAATACAGTTCAGTTCTCCCTCCGGTTGGTGAGAGCAGGTAAGAAACTTCCCAGGAAATTAGTTTTGATTCTTTTGGTAAAACTAATATGGTGATCTATTAGCAATGCATAACACTGCTGGTTTCTATGCCATAGTGGGAGAATTCACTAGTGCCTGTATACAATTAAAAGTGCTCTGTTTCCTTCTCATCTTTCACTTGCTCACAGTTTTGTGTGGCTGAAGGGAACTGAAAAATCATAAAACAAGTTTTTGTGCCTTGAAGGTGTAGATAGAGTTTAGACCTGTGCCCTTTCAAAGCATCCCTTGAGAGTGAGCTGCGTGCAGTCATGAGGGCAGGAGGGAGTTGCGTGGAGTTTATTCAGTATAATGTAAAAAGTGTATCTGAGTTACTGTTCTAAACAGGAGGTTACCCCATTTTCACCCAGCTGACAAGCTGAATACTTGGGGGTTTGCTGTTTTTTTTGCAGTTTAAGGTAAAAAGTTGATAATGGGGCTCAAATGTCTTCAGTGAAGTTATTTTTTTTGTTTGATGGTAGTCCTGCTTCCCTGAATGGAGGAGAAATCACACAATTTATTTATCCATAGGACTGAGAAAGCCTTCTTAAATTGTCCCATAGTAGTCTTGACTCAGATTATTGTGGAAGCTACCAAGAAATTCCAAACGTTACATATTTTGGAGAAAACAGTATGCTAATTGAAACTGTTTCTGACCTTGGCATATCCAAGGAGGCTGGACTCTGGTTTTGCTTCTGTCCCATTAGCATGTGCATCTGAAATTGGATGTAAACCACTACCTACTGTAGAAATAGCTATGCTGTGCAAACTAAGAGATTTCAAAAAGCCTGTGAGTAATTGCTGCTTACGTTCTGGGTGGTCCAAAGAGAATCTTGCAGCATTTACCTGAAATGCAGTTTCACAGATAAAAGCTGAATTTTGTCAGCTGCCTAGAGGTGTTTTTGTGCTAAGCTTGGTTGCCCACTATGTCCAGATAATGGTGAATATGTTTATGAATATAGGCTTGGAGTAATCGAGAACAGTTACTTTGTAATTAAGCTGTTTGGAAACATAGCTTTGCTTTGAATTATAAGGAGTTTTGAATAACTGGGGTTGTCCCAAGAATTTAAAATATTCATTAAACTCTGCTGAAAGAGTTGTTATTTGTCTCTGGTGCAAAGAAAGGTGTGATTTCATTTGCAGTATTTTACCCACCCACAAGCGGAACATAGCGATGAGATTTTGATCACATGCTTTTTTCTGGTTTTTTTTTTTTTTGTCTCT
>VZSC01005043.1:237998-255540 GCA_013398225.1 Steatornis caripensis
TTTTTCTTGTTTTTTTTTTTTTTGTCTCTGAAACCAACATAAGCCTGTGAGTATCGTGCTGGTCTGCAGCAGTGGGAGGCTACAGGTGGCACCTCTCCGCCAGTTGAACTGCAGAGTTATTGCAGTGACAGCTTTTCAGTAAAGCAACATATTTGCTTGGTAAAGCCAGCGTTAGAGCTTTCTGCGGCTTCCCCTCTGTTTCCAGCTTAACGTTCTGAATTTGACAGCTAGGGAAAAAAAATTGTCTTGTGGGTGCATCATAATCTGTCTCAAATTCCTTTTAACAGATACTGAAATAAAAGGCAAAATGATACAGGCAGCGCTAGCCCATTACACGTGTGTTCTGACTTAGGATTGCTGCTCCGAGTCATTCTGATGCGGGTAGTTCAGGTGCCTGCTGCAGTGCCCAAGTCCTAAATCACTCTGTGCTGCGCGCAGCAAGCTAGAGCAACTGACTGGGAGCGCTGTGAGTGCCAAAACCACCATTAGCTTAAAAGGACAGACAGAACTTCACACGCACATGCACACACAGCTTGTCTAAAACAAACCAAGGTTCGCTTCAAGAAATTGGCAGACAACTGCTGTAAGGAGAAAGAGAACAGAGTTAAAATGTAAAAGGAAGAATGCTCATCCTCAACAGGGTTTTTATACATAATATGCCGGTTTCACTTGATTGAGAACAGCATTGTTAACATTATAACGCAAAGCATTCCCTCCTCAATAGCTTCAGGAAGATTGTAAGGCTCAGAGTGACTTGTGGCTTTGGGATAGCCTGTTTCCTTTTCCTTTTTAAATTCAGGACATAAAGATCACTTTTATGGACCTGGTTTTTTTCACAGGAGCATTTGCCATCCTTTAAGCCATCCTTCGGCATAGAGGATCGTTAATAATTCAAAAAAATGATGATGAATATATACTGTAATTGTGCTCTCTTAAAATAAACAGAGTTTTTAGGTCCCTTAATTTTTAAAGATTGATTTTAAACTGTACAATGTTTCTTTGTATTTTGAAGTATCGCCTGATGTGTAGATTACACTTCTTAAAGTCTTTACATTGAAAATGAAGGAGCTTCATTGGATTGTTGTCTGTAAAACAGGACAACACTCTGCTAGGTGCTCTCAAAACAGATCAGAAAGATGATCCTGGCGATAGGAAGCTTGAAGGTAGTGCTTTTCGTATTAACTGACTTGCCAAGCAAATGATTCTTCATATCTAAGCTGGAGGAAAAGTTGAGGGTGGGGAAGAGGTGTTTTGTACGTTTGAGATTTGCTGTTGTTTTCCAGGTAGTGATTTCTGTCAGTGTCGTTCTTATTTCTGTAAGAGCAGAAGTGCGAGTCTTGGGGTCACTGCTTAATTCCAGTTGAAGGCATTTACCATTTGCCTTGATAAACCTTTCCCTGCAGTTTCAGATTAGAAGCCATATACTTCCTCAGTCACGCTCCTAAATTGTTGCCTGGTGTGGCTCTGTGCTATTAAAAGATGGCCATGCTTAACCCCAGTGGTGGGCGAACTGAAGCCCAGTGCTGAGACCTATTACGTGTCCTCTGTGGGAGGGCTAAGAACAGTGTTTCTTCTGCATCGTGCAGCGGGGAGGTGAGCGAGGTCTGAATCCCAGCTCCGTTGCCGTCCAAAATTGTACGTGTTCCAACTCCGTGCATCTGTATGCAACCAGCTCCACCACCCTGCTTCCCAGGCGCGCTCCTCCTCCAGCCCCAGTCAAGCAGCTCCACTCCATCTGGAGTTCCTCTTGCCAGAGCTTGCCTAGGTACACATGGATGATTTTTAGCCTGTCTGCCCAAGCTAGTGTCAAGAATAAAACCCAAACAGTGCGACTTGTGGTGTGACATGGGCAGGATGTTCACTGCTAAGCATGCTCAGTTTTTTGTAAACACTCCAGATTCTCTAAGTTCAGAGTTGATACCAAACTGGTTTTCGGGATCGGGAGTATAACTGCTTAATGTTGCTGGTGTCTTATCCTAAATTCTCCCAGGTTGGTGCGACCTACAGCACAGCTGCAGTCGGAGCTGCATGGGCACAGTAGCTCTGTAGCTGAAATTTTTTTGTGAACATTACAACCTTCGTGGTGATATGCAAGTCTAGCTGATCAGCTTGGTATCACCGAGCCTCTGTCTTGCTAATTTTCATCCTCCTCAGGCGTAAATCTGACTAGATTCAGTCGACGATTTCCATGTAATTAGGTGGGGAACCAGTAAATACTATTATTCTTAAAATTTGTAAGCATGTTATTTATTACTTGAAGAAACGTTAGGATTCTAGGATTTTCTTTGTGCAATTAAATCCTAGAGGCAACGTGCCTTAAATGCCCCATAAAGAGGAAGTGCACACCTAAATAAATACTCTTTAATGTATACGGTTCCTTCTTTATGAACTGGCATTTTTTAAACTTATTTTATGAATGTAGGAAAAGGCACTGTAGCTTATAACTGTATTTCAGATTCTGCCAGTTTCAAACAGTCCTGCAAGAACCTAAACGGACAGTATTTGTTTTTGCTTTTCATAGCTTGTACCTCCATTTAAGCCACAAGTTACATCTGAAACAGATACAAGATACTTTGATGAAGAATTTACAGCACAGATGATAACAATCACTCCTCCTGACCAAGGTAACGTTTTCCCTGATGTTGCCCACTGTGTTCTCCAGAGCGCCAGGAATAGTTTGCTGTAATATTAAACGGTCTCTTTAGACCACGTGAAAAAGCATCAGTTTAAACTTGCTGGTTTTCCATATATGTATTTGACCAAGAAGTTGGTAAACTGATCTGAAACGTTCCACATATCTTTCCAGTTTGGGAAATTAAAACCTGGTTTTGAAGATAGTGGAATTATTTGTACTGTTGTCTTTTTCAAATCTGCACATCTCTCTGGAAAATTGTTCTTGAGTTTTGCAGGCGTACATCTGCACACACACTGTGTGTGTGCAAGCAGTCAATTGAGTATGGGCTAACATCCATATTCAATCAAAATATATTTTATTTTCATGGTAATGGAGCATGTTTGATGCTCTGAAATAGCAATTGCCAGAAATTCAGAACACTGAGTATGGATTTAAGCAGCGCAGCTCCTAGCAATTTTAAATGTACATACGAACAACTGTTTACGTACAACAGTCAGGATCTTCTGCGATGCCCGTTTAATGGGGTGAGATTTAAGGCTTTCTCTGTCCTTTGAAGTTCGGGAAGAAAAAGGCAACTGAAATTTACCGTGCATTATCTTACTGTTTGTTTACTTAAAAAGGTAGCAAATGTTGTCTACTGTTTTGGTTTTGTTTTTTTTTTCTTTTTTCATTTTTCAGATGACAGCATGGATTGTGTAGATAACGAGAGAAGACCTCATTTTCCTCAGTTCTCCTATTCAGCCAGTGGAACCGCTTAATGTTTTGCAATGTTTTCCCATTCAGAAACAAAACAGACTGCATTTTGGGGACCTTACTTCAATGGACACTAGAGAACTTTCTATATTATCTGAATTACAAACTGTGTTTGTATTACGATTTAGATTAATTTGTAGGAAGCCTCACAGATTCTGTATTTAAAACAATTATTTGATGCATTTTTGAGAAGGAAAACAAATCCATTCTTAAAGTATTACGTCAAGGCTTTTATGCTGAATGACCATAGGTTTTTAAGAATATACACCAAAACTGTTTACTTTAGAAATAATTAAGGTATTCAACATATCAGCAACTCTGACCAGAAAATCCCCTTTATTTATTTCATACAGTTCATTATCTAAATATAGAATCTGCACTCTGAACAATTAGATTTATATAGGAAGATATAAGACTTTAGTAGCTAGTGCAATAATATAAGCAACGAAGTGAACAAACTCTGGAGGGTTAAGGTTCAAACTCATTTTGGACAGCAGTGAAGTGTCATCCAACTCCAGAAAACCAACTATAGGAACAGCATTAATGGCCTCAGTGAGGTAAATCAAAAGTTATTTTTGTTATAACATCTGCTACAAGACATTACATATCAAACTGAATCCAGTGGAATTGCCACGTCGTACAGATGAGTATTCCTTTCTAGACAGTGCATTTAATGATTCCGTTTGCGTAGAGGTTAGGAATACTTCATAGGATTGGCTTCTCAGAACCTAGAAAACGCTTGATTTACCAATCTAATATGAAATGCAACAATGCAAAACCACCCACTTTCACCACGGTATAAAAACACCATCCAGGTCTAAGTGAGAAATCATCTTAATGAGTGAGTCAACCAGACAAAAGTACATTTTGGCACTGAAGTAATGACTTGTTACCGCTTTTTTTTAATGAAAAGATATATGAATATATATAAACACTTAATGATTTTTTTGCATCATGCCAGATCATTTCTTCTTTCTTGAGTGTGCGTTAAAGGTATCAGCCAACAGTTCATGGTGCCTTCTCACTCTTGAAGATTCACTTTACCAGTGTTTCCCGTGTATAAGAAAAAAACTAGGTTGAAACTTCATATGTGTTTGAATAATAATGGTGTTCAAAAAGTGAAATTTTTTTTTGTTTTTCATTTTTAATCTTAGTGGAAAATTCTCCACACCCTATTTTTGTTGTATCATGTTTCTTTGTAATTTTCATAAAAGCAGTCTTACTCTGTCTCTGCTGCGAATGAATTTATTCCATTGTAGGTTGCGTTCTCTTAAATTGCTTTTTTTTCGTTTTTCATTCTCTTGACTGTATAAAAAATGATGACATGTACTGCAGTTAACTAGCGTTTAATTTTTTTTATCTGAAAGGGACTGTGTTATGAAAACCCTTGCTTCCCCTTTCCATCAGAAACTGCTGTGTTTGCACAGAGAGCCCGTCATCTTGACTTTTTTTTTTTAACAACGTTCAACTCTAGTATTTTTACTCATGATATGAAAGTTTCCCTCCAAATACTTAAATAAAAATTACTTTAACAAGTTAGGTTCTTATTTCTTGTGCTAGGAGCCTTCTGAATTTGTAGAGATGCAACAACTGCTCCAGTTTCTTGAGCGTGATGTGCACATCGCTGAGGGGTTTAGGCTTTTCTGCCCCTCCTCAGTTGTTTCGTCTCTGTGCTGATCATTATGCAAAGATTTTGGAAAATGTTTCTTAAAAGAAATATGCCTTGTGGCAGAAATAGTTTGTCTTGAGGTGAATGAGGACAGGCCTCATTTTGCTGTCCTCCTGATGCCATGGAGATTGTGTTACTGAGGCCTGAATCTTCAGAGGTATTTCTATTCCAGTTGCTTGGGCCAGTGTACAATGTATATAATACTGCATTTCCTTTCTAGGGTCTAATACTAATCGCTTCTAGGAGGTAGTTGTACAAGGCTGGAATGTCCTTTTTCAAACAAGAATATGGAGTAAAATACAAGAATGTTCAAAAACAACCACAGTATGCTTCAAACTAAGCACAGAAGTTGCAATTGTATTAAGCCATTAAATATCCAAAACATTTTTTGGTTCAAGGAATAGGCTATAATTCCCAGTAGAACTTACTGAACGTTGCATGCAAGGAGGGAAGGTGAAAGGAGGGATGTGTGCCTCTGTAGAGGACTCGTCACACCGATGCTGGACAGCCTATCCCATTCTGCAAGTCTGATGTCCTCACTGCTCTCCTTCGTTTGCTTCCAAGCCTCCATCTGAGTTTGCAGCCAGCCCGGGGACGAAGTCCAAAGAACTCGTCTGCAAGCCCCAACAAGTTCTGAACTAACACACATTGTGCATCCAAATATAGGCAACACGAATGAGCAAAGGTTACCATGATCTGCCCCAGGAAGATCTGGTCTTCCAAATGCAGGAACAGACACAGATCGGGTTGTTCCGTTGAGGCCTATTATGTCTCAGAACAGTATTTTTCTGCCAGTTGTTGCTAATAGATTTTTGTTTTAACTCTCACATATAAAATGGAACTTCAAAAAAAGAAAAGCTGCTAGAAAAGTCTGGGATTTGTGGTACTGTTAGTGAGCAGTGAGGGCCACACCTGAATGCAGGGTCTTCTGGATGTTTTCCCTCATTTGGCCTGTGATTATTCAAAATGCCTTGTCTGTTGTCTATAACTGATAACCAGCGTTATGGCTGTCTACCTGCAAATGTCAAGTGTGATCTTTAAATTTTGATTCAGCACAGGAAATGAGGAATAGCATATGCATCCCTGTTAGCATCCTGCTGTTTTTCCCTACCTATCACAAAACTGCCGTTCACCTCAGATTGCTTTTGTAGCATATATGCAAAGATCGCTCAAATCTTGCAGGTTCCTTTAGCTCTTTTATTTGAAAACCCCAAGCTTTTCTATTTGTACAGCCAAAACTGCCTCATTTTTCCTTCTGGCATTGACAAACGCCATCTTGCTCCAGTGTCGTACATCACAGGGAAGGATGGTGCATCCTAAGTGCAGAACACTGGTAGTATACATATGTTACAGCCCAGGAACTTGGGTGGGAGAAAAATAGAAAAAAAAACTTTGCAGGAGCAAATAAGGAACAAGCAGTTCTCTGTGTGCAGTCAGAAGAGGAGGTCAGCAGAGCACTGATCCTAACAGACATAATACTGCTGCTCGTGCTGTTTGGGGTTATGAGACGTTGGCAGAAGCCAGGTAATTCTGCAAATGCCATTTTATATTCTCCTGTGTAACTAAAACATCCACTACAATCCCATTAGGATATGACAGGCTGTTCTCCCTTTAAACTGAGTGAAGATCACCGTGGTCTATAGCATTCCAGCTCTGTACAGACTATGACCTCTCACTCCCCCCAATAAACTAAACTGCTCTTAATTTTTCTTTCTACACCGTCACCCCTCAGCAGGTAACCTCCACGTGCTCGCCCGCTGCTGCATGGCTCTCATGCAGGCCTCGAGTATCTCAGCTGCTATTTGAATTTGTTCCCAGTTTTCTACCTGAGAAATTACAATAGTTTTCGGAGGCTTAAGGGTAAAAACTTTCCTTGACTGTTTGAATTTGGTGATCTTTATCCAGGCGTGAATTTTCCTGTCTGCTACTTTGGATTGCTTAACGTACGTTTAAGTGCTCAGTACAAGAGTACTGTATTTGTGTTTGTGGTTTTTTAAAATCTGTCAGATGTCATCTCCAGTAGCAGGATTTAGGATGGTAGTGACAAATGAGAGGTCACAGCCTGTAGTGGGAATGCAAATTCCAAGAAGATGGAGTTGCAGAAGAGAAGCCCACACACGTAAAGCACCCGTGAGAGTTGCGTGAGTTTTCTGCCTGAGAATTTGGGAAATTGTAAGTGCAGAGGAAGGTTTGATTTTTCACAGTATCTAAAAGAGCTTCAGGGGTAAAAACACGTTTGAAGAAATGGGTGTATGTAAGAGGATCTTGTTTCTTCAGTGTTGCAAATGAGCGTGTTGTCTTCCACTTTTAGCTCAATTTTCTTAATAACAGGGAGGTTAATTGCCACTAGAAGTAAAATGAAAAGAACACACAGTGCCTATAGCAAATGGGAGCTTATTATCCCCAATGCAGCTGAGTGTACAGACGTTTGGTAGCTCTGTCTAATGGAACATATGTTGCATTCTAATCAGGTGATGACTAGTTGCTCTGTTTGAAATCACTTTAAACGAAAACGTTTTATTACAATAGTTCCTGCATGCCGCTTCTTTTCCCTTTTTTATTTTTTTAAAAATTTTAATTTTTGTAATTGCTGGTCACCATCCTGGGTTTGTGACTATGGTAGGTTCTTTCTTGAGGACCACATCGAGGACTCGTTACGTGTAAAACACTTCTTGGCCCTGTGGTTTTTCAGTGTGCTTGTAGCTTGGCTCTCAGTTTCTCCTTGGCCGAAGCACTGATTCACGTGGTTGTCTGGCTGTCACTGCTCACTACCTGCTTCCCCAGAGGTGGCCTTTGTGAACTTCATCCTGTGTTAAATGTAACCCTGGGCTGTGCTAAGATTCCTTTTTTACAAATTTTTCGCACTGCCATGTTGCCGTAATGTCTTGTATTTTGCATTTTCATCAGGTCTTCTGAGTTTGTTTCAAGAGGATAACAACCGCACAGGCAGTGGTTGCTGTATTTTCTGAATTCTGAGAAATTTCTCTAAAATTCTGCGCATTTTTAAAATAATACATACTTTCACCCTGCAAAAGATACTATAGTTACTCTGAGTACAAGAGTGGAGACGGAAAAGACACAATCCCTACCCCGAATGTTGTGATCTTTAGTTGTTTGTAAACTCTACCATATTTATTTCCTTGCACTATCCTGTTATTACAGTACAGGTGCTGTTAGCCAGAAAGCTGTTAAGTACTGAGAAACCCGGTATCAGAACAAAAACTAGTGATTGTGATCTTCGGCACAGCACCTGGGAATTCATTGAAGTTGATTAAAATTATGAGAAAGTGTGTGATTAAACATTAGATTGTTTTTGGGGAAAAGCAAAACCAGTAATACTGTTCCTCTTTCAGCATATTGAAGTACAGCGATTGCAACAAGTTGGACTTCTTTGGGGAAGCCTTGCTGACCGTGCTTGCAGCAGGGGCACTGGGCTGGATGATCCCCAGAAGTCCCTTCCAACCTCACCTAGTCTGGGAGTCTATTTAATGGTTTAGGTCCTGGATTTGAGAGCACATGCTTTAGCAAAGGAGGTTCTTCATGCGCCTTTTCTGTCTACCTCTGGATGTATTTATACTTCAAGACTGACAAGAGCCGTCTACTACTTTCATACAATCTATGTGAATCGGCACCAGCCTTGCTTTGAGATGCTTCCACTAGTACAAACCCCACATTTTTCTCATTTTGTTTTATGTCCTCGGCCCTGGCCATCCCAAGGTCACTGTACTTACTGTTTTAAGCAAAGTATGTATCTTTGTTAAATTGCATTACAGTTTTGTAAGTAAGTTTTGCAGGGATAGGGAGAGTGCATTGTATTCTAGTGTATTGTCCCCTACTGAACCGGTGGTGTCAGCGCATTCCTCTAAAGCAGGAACACCAACGCTTGCCCTTGCATTGCTTGAGAATGGTGCAGCCAGGCTGGATGCTCCCAAGTTTCTTCCTGGCATGACCAGGGAATTAACCAGGAGGGAAGACCCTGAGTGATACTTACTCTTTGAAGTGAAGGATGATGTCTGCTTTGCGTTAGGATTTGCGCTCCAACAGGCTTCTTTGGCTGTCCCTGAAAGGCTGCATTAACAGCGTCACCGCCAGGCACTTTCATCTCTACTTGGTTTTGGTGGTTGTAGTTTTTCCTTCCCACAGTGTCGTGCTCAAAATAGATTCCTTTCATGTTCTTCTCACCTGTCTGACACGGTCACTCAGAAATTGTTTCTAGTGCAGGCTGGAGCTGCCAGCTCCCTTAGGGAGCTATGCAGCTGTACCCTGGGGATTTGCATATGCTTCCAGTTTGCCTGCTGCTGTTGACAATGCCAGTTTGACTTGGGTCTCCTGACAGAATTGAATCCGGCAGCTCACCACGTGTCAGCAGCGCCTCAGTCAGGAGCCCCAGACTGGCTGAGGGTGAGGTCTGCGCTATGGAGGCTCCTTAGCCTGAAATTGGCTTTTTATTTTTAATTCAGTGAAGTGCAAATCTGACTTTCAAGAACAACTGCAACACCTTCTCTGACACGCAGGCCTGCCACAGGGGGATGATACAGCATTTCAGTGACTTTTTTTTTTTAATAGCTAATGAACTTTTCTAATGTAATGTATTCGATAAATTGCTCCAATGATTTTAAAGGATTTACAGATGCACTGAAAGATCAAAACATAAGCCCTTTAACGACCTTCAGTAATGAAAATGGAGCAATACTATTCTTAAGATGATTGCAGCATATAGTAGGCTTTCCATACGGTATGTTCAGCTGCTGCAGTTGTTCCTTACTCTGATATTATTGGGGGAGATGAAACTAAACAGGAAGCCAGGGATACCTGCTGACAGCCCACTGGCGAGTATAAAACGAAAATGAATAAAAACAAAAAGTGGAGAGAGCAAGGTCACTTGGTGCGACTGCAGATTGGTAAGTTGCAGAGGAAAGGAAGTATAAGAAAGCAGAACAAAATGTACTTATTTACATAGGTGAGGTTGTCATAAACCTAATGTGTAACTAAGATAAAGGGATTAAACTTAATATCTCCCTTTACTTGATTGTAAAACTTGAAATCACGTTACCTTTCCAGAGTTTTACTTTCTGTGCTCGTTTGCTCAGCTGTTCAGGAAGCGGAGATCAAAGGTGGCTGATGTTACTTAAAATGGAATTTTTTTAAATTCAAGGAAGCAGCTCACTGAGCTGTGATGAGGGTGATGCTTCCCGCTTTGCCCAGTAGTTTTCCAGGTAACTTTGAGAAACTTGTCACACCTGTATCCTGACATTCTAGGGAAACACTGAGATTGATGAAGTCAGTGTGCGAGTGAGGCAGTGGTAGGTTGCTCTATACCAAACAGCCCTGTCAACTTTCTTTTCAGATCTGTGCTGGCGGCCCAGCTGTTATTAGCAATCGCTTGGTAATGAAAAAACACAGGCACATGTTACAAGAAAGGACAAGTCAACAAGGATACTTCTCAAACATGGAGAAAATCCTAGATATAAATACGTCTATTTTTCTAACAGGTTCAGCTGAAATTTTCAGAGTACCGAGATGCCTGTGTGCACGTATCGAAGTAGCGTGTGATGCGGGTACGCAGACTGGTGGAGGCCCCGAGCACTCGAGGGCTGCTGGAGAGGAAGGCTGTAGCAGCACAAAGAAGCTTCCAACTCCCCATCTGGAAAAATCCCCCACAGGAGCACAGGCAATGGCAGTGCCATCTGTCTGGCTTCTGCAGAGCAGCTCTCCTCTCCTGGGAGCCAGAAAAAAGCTGGCACATGGAGGTGGGCTTTCACTTCCCTGCTGCACGGAGGTTGGATGCAGATTGATGGGTGTTACCTGTAGAGACTAGGCTGCTCTGTTCTGTCCCCTCTCCCTTTTTTTAGTTAGTTTTCCCAGTTCTCTTTATTTTGCCTTTTGATTTTTTTTCCTTCTGACACCTTCCTCTTGCCCCCATCTCTTCCCAGCAGACAAGAAACAACGGATTTCTTCCTTCTTCTCTGCCTTCTCTCATTCTTTTTTATGCTGCCATAGCCCATTTCAGATCTTCTGCAGTCCCTTCTAGAGGGTGAGTTACAAAGTGACATAGTATCTCTTAATTATTTTCTCTTGGGCAGTGTCCTGATGCTGGAAGCTCCTTGGGTCACTGCAGAGACTTCAGAGACCCAATATACCACTAAGCTCCCTTCTGAAGGGTAAAAGGAAGCTGCAAGAGCCTCCTTCCTTGGCCTGCCTGTAGTGTAGTCCGTCCTTCTGCCATTGGGACCATCTGGTGTGCCACAGGAACTGGGAGACAGACCTGGCCCTAGCCTGTGGTGTGGGTCAGGACTGTGCTTGCTGCTGGTCTGGGTGTGGTGGCTTTCCTAGAAGATACAAAATACTGAAGACAACCAAATACTTGACTCTAGGGATGGACACGAGCTGTACTCTATCAGTGAAATCTTATTTTGACTACTACAGTTGCTTAATGTAGTGAAGCTGGGTGAGTTAATTTTGCCATCTGACCCAAACCTGCATCCTCAGGGTTCCTGCAGAGGCTTGACTAATGTGTTATGGTATGAAATACTGGGCTTACCAAAGAAAAGAGTATGTCTCCCCTGGAATTTTAAAGTGATTTCCTATTCCTGTTGATATTTTAACATCCCTTCTGCTGTGGAAGCACAACTAGAAATTGCTAGGCTAAGAAGAGGAGATAACTGCCCAGTGCCCTGCGTCATTCACTCCTATTTCTTTAGTAGCATTAGAAGGGAGCCAGTTGCTTTCAAAAAAAGTCTGGTAATCCCTCACTGTCTGGCACTCACTTCTGTTCAAGGGCATCCCTAAATTTGTGTGGTTTTCCAGCCAGTAAACGTAAGAAACATGGGGAAAGCAAAACAGACCATTTCTTTGCCCTTTATCTAGCTTATCTTTTCACTGTGGTATGAACTGCCAAGTTTAACCTATCCAGAGTTCTCTACAGTTACGTTCCTGATAAAACATTGACTGAAAATTGCTGATGGAAGAAATTTACATACTTTCTTTAACTCTTTAAAACTCGTACAAACTCTTAAGAGCTCTTTAAAATCTGGGAAACTAAGACCAACTTTCTTTAGTATCCCCAAGTGCACAGTCTGCAGCCTGTACATCCTGAGACCTGTTTAATCCCCTTTTCCAGTGGTGTGAAAGGCTTGCAGTTCTGCTCAACAACGTTGGTTAAGCTCTTGGATGTCAGTCTCAGTGATGTCCTTTCCCATCCTACCTCCGCAGAACCACTGAGGCTTTCCATCTCTGGCACCCATCCCGCATGGTCCCCTGGGACCCCACTGATCAAATTTTCTAAGGGGAACTGGGGGGAGTCCTGCCAGGCAGCTCTGTGGAAGTTGCCCAAGAAGTTTCAACACCCTATTCCTGGATGATACTGTCCCATCCTACAGTTACCCTGCTTGGCTCCAGCTAGTCTGCAGATGCAGCTTCAAAATAAAATCAAGACAATATAACCTCCGTATTGCTCCCTCCCTGCCTTATTTAGGCAGCTAAGTGAAATACAAACATACGGACTCCATAAATTCTTTTGTGAATGGCCTTGTGTTAAAAACTCAGCCAAAGCAATGGTTATCATTAAACAAATAATGACAACACTAGAATGTAACACAAATTATATGCAGGACGAGCTCCTCAGCTGTGTAGCTGTTTGCCTGATGACACTAGGCTGATTTACACCAGTTCTTTGGGCTTGGTGTTAGTGCAGTCAGCTAACTAACTGCTACAAAACCAACAAGGAACCCACCCTATCTTCTTAAAAACCTTAAAGAAGTGCTCTTGCAGCTTGCTAAACTCCAAATGAAATGAGGTTTTGTAGTGTTTGCAGAAGAACAGTGCATGATAGCAAATCTTCCAGTAAAAGTACAGCATAATCAAGAATGTACCCACAGCTAAGCAAACCAGACTAAAGAACTGAAAGAAAATACTGCTGGAGATGAGTTTAAATATAGACTGACTCAAAAGCATGTGAAGAGCAGTTCTACTGCTGGGGCAAACTGTTTTGGGAACGTGAAATGCCATAGGGAATGTGTCAGAATAGTTCGCTATACCAAACAAACACACATGCACACATCCCCTGGCCTACTGATTTTTTTTTTAATTAATGGTAAATTCTTACATACAACCTACATATTACCAAAGCTTTCTGAACAGTAATGAAACTTTAGAGCACATTACATTAAAATAAGTATCAAAATAATGATCTTAAATTTATGTCACACCTTCCAAGGAGCTCAGCGCATAGCACTTTTGCTTGTCTGGCATCTGACCAGATTGTCAAAACCCATTCTTACAGGGTGCTGCAGGGCACTATAACTTAAGTGATTCATGCATGCAGCTGTTGGAACTGCTTGTTGGGTTGTGAAAAAGCTCACGGTGCCAAGTGCTGATCTAAGAGAACTCAGATCTCCATCAGTCGTCTTGGCTCCGAGTAGTTACTGAACAACAGATGGTAGCATGAGTTAAGCAAACCAAGAAAATAGTCTGAGTGGAGGAATAAAGTTAAAAGCCTCACAAGGACTGAAATTCTCAAGAGAACAAGCACTGAGGTTTGAACCAGTTTTCATGTGCAAGTGATGTACACCACTAAAGAGTAGTCTTAATTTCTGATAGTGTTTCTGAAGCACTCATAAAGTTTTCGTTTAAGTTGGGCAGAAGACACTACCTGTGAAATTAATATTACATTTCAGATACAGCTCAAAGCCGCATCTCTTGCCTATTAAGCTATACTCGCACTGTAAAACATAACCAAACACATTATCTGGCACTAAGGAAAATATCAAAGAACACCAAATCACACCATTTTGCAGTAGATTACAAGCACCAGCAGCAATGAAGGGCCAGCATCATGAGCTTCGACGATCTCTTCAGCAGAGCAGGGACAGGACTACGCTTCCACAAAATGGAAAACTCATTAGCCTTAAGGTGAACAGAAGTGCACAAGCTCTTGCTGAATCCATCAGTAGCATCAGCACAGAAGGGACAAAGTTGAGTACAAAATTAAGAAAAAAGGTTATAGCAATGACCCTAAACACAAACGTGGATATATGAAAGTGCATGGAGTAAACAGAGTGGAAGACTTATACCAGTGAGGAGGGAAAGTCCCTCTCATCCTTGGTCTCACTAAGACAGTGCACTCCAATATAGGATAGGTGAGGAGCAAAAGGTATTTTCAGGACTTCTAGATGCTTGTGTTGAACAGTGCTGATACGAACTCATGAATTAATGAAGCACTTTTCTGTAGAACTTTTGCTCCACACGATGGCTGAATAAGCAAGCTCTTGCATTCATGTGAAAATCTGACCCGTCTGAAAACACAGGTATCTTAAACGAGCTCTGTAAGTAGCCATACACAAGACTACATCCAACTGAGACCAAATTCTCTCATTGTCAGAGAAGTGAGGACTTCCAGAACAACATGGAGTTAAACCACTCCTCAGCAGAATATGAAACAAGGTATGAAGGAAGTATTTGAGCTGGCCTTCTTCGTTCAGCATTTTTGTGAGGAGACTGTGAAAATTTGCACATTGACTGTGTATTTTCAGCCTTACATGTTACTATTCTTTAATTCCTTATACTGTTCATCCAGACTGACTACAGTCCCAGGTTTCTAAGCTTGTTTTTACTGGGTTTAAAACCATTTTAAAATGTAGTTTAGGGCAGTAAATAAACTTGCCATCATGGAAAGAGAAATCAGAACAACCAGATTACTCATTTAGTGAGGTATTACTCAGTGCAAGAAAGTGTGGGAGAATGAAGCTTCTAAAATGAAACTCAGTGGGACTGAGATACAGAAAAGTGCATTAATTTTTGTATGTAAGCTACTTGGTTGAAAATTTAATTATTTCTTTAGGCTCGGGAATCTACATTCTGCAAAGTGCTGCACTCTACAGCACAGCCCACCAAAACACTTAGGGATATGAGTAAGTTTCACCATATCGGTAGTTGTAGCAGAGTAAACAGGATGTAAGAGTGGACATACTCAGACCGCATATCCTTTTACCAGTTCCTCATTTCTGACAGCTAGTGGCAATCAATGCTTAGGAGAACAGAGGAAGAATGCAGCAGGTCTAACACTGCTGAAGAGTTACAACAGTGCTACAAATTCCTAAGTGTATTCAAAAGCACCATATACGAATACATAGCCTTGGAATCCCAAGAAAAAACATAAAATACTTGTGCTTCTGATGATAGACTCTGAAGGCCACAGACATGTCCTGTCTGTGAACTTAAGTCGCCAGGCTTCGCGTCTGGCAGTGTTCTCTCTCCTCATGGTAGGGTCTTCAGGACAACTCAAGTCTTTGGGTGCAACAGTAACACCTCTGGCTCTCACGCACAAGGGAAACCGTGCTGCCTCTGCAGCCCAACACGGCTTGCCTTCACCGTGGCAAGGACATGCTGTCTCAGGTGCAACGTGTTTGCCAGGACATCCCAGTCCTTTTGTGCAAAGCTGTTTTCTAGCCAGTCAGCACCCAGCCTGGAATGACTTTGTCCCCAGAGCAGGACTTTGCACTTACCCTCACCGAACCCACGAGGCCCCTGCCAGCCCACTTCTCCAGCTTGCTGAGGCTCCTCCGGTGCTGCCCCCAACCCAGCATTGTCCAGGGACTGGCTACGGGTCTGCTCTGTCCCATCGTCCAATTCATTAGTGAACACATCCAATAGCATCAGTTCCAGTACCAACCCCCAAGGAATGCTACTGATGATGAGCTGCAGCCTGGGTTTGCCCTGCGTGTCACAGCCCTTTGCATCTCACAGTCCAGCAAAGCTTCTACTCACCTTAACAGTTTAACTGTCCAAACCACACCTCTCCGACCCGGCTTCTACAGCAGTACTTTGGGGGACTGTGTTGAAAGCCTTGCTAGCGTCAAAGTGAATGACATCGATTTCTTTCATCTGGTGATGCTCAGCTTGGTCAGACAGGATTTGCCCTTGATAAATCCATGTTGACTGTTCCCAATTATGTTCTTGCTCTTCTCGTGCCTGGACGTAGTGTGGGACGCAGCTTTTGTGAGGATTCACACTACAATCTTCTTGTGGACTGAGGTCAGACTGACCAGCCTGTAATTCCTCCAATTGTCCTCTTCAAAGAACAGCGTAATCCTCACTTTTTCCTCAGTCATCGGGACCATTCCTCAGTTGCCACTGCCATTCAAAGGTGACGGACCGCAGCCTTCTAGCGAAGTTAGCCTGCTAGCTCCGCACCCTCCAGTCCGTTTTAAAATCCAGCTTTACAGCCCTACTGTAAAGGCACAGCAATCACCGTACTCTTTCATATCTTTATGAGAAGGAACTTGTGTGATATGTTAATTTAATGCAACAAAATGTGGAATGCAACATAAGGTGTTTGGGGGGTTTTTATTTTTTTAAGGAAAGTGTGATATAACTTAGATATTGTCTGGCATACAAATACCCTTGTTTACGCTAATGATACCTTAAATTTCAAAGAAACAAATAATTTAATCAATTTATGTTTATGCCCATGATTTACATTTTGCTTTTGTCTTTGTTGACAGTAAAATGGTCCATTTTGAATTTCACGCTGTATTTTATGAATGGTAAAAAGTACTGTTGGATAAAAACTTCTGGTTTGGAAGCATTTGTTTTGGACCTACGGGTTTATGAGGCGGATATTTTAAAATACACCCTCCCCCAAACTAGCAGTCCAATTATAACAGTATCAATCAAGCTCCGAGGAGTTGAGAAAAAACTAACGACTTGGGTAACAATTGACACAAAACTAACATAGTGATGCCACCGTGTGGCTATAACACGAAACTTCTACTGAAAAGGTAGGATGAATGGCTACTCAGATTGAAGTGGACCTCTGCACAAGGAGCGCTGACAGTTTTCGGAACTTCAGTGCAAGTTTGAAAGCGTATGTATGTAGAACAGATCAAGATAGTACCTGGTGAAACTATGCGGGTTTTGACATTGCTGTGCAGGTTACCAACTGGACATCTGGCCCTGCTACCGACAACTGTGTTTGTTTGTCAGGGAAAGAAGCAGAAAAACATCCGTATCTTACAGAGTAAGTGCCAACAGAACAAATGAGAAGGGGATCACAATTTCAGCTATTATATTTGAGTAAAACAATGTAAGAACATACAAGTAAATAAATCCTAAAGTTTAAATTAAATCCTACAACCACAAAATGCTTAAGCAATAAAAACTCTGCAAGAGATAAGTAATACATCTATCACTAGGTTTTAATGGAAATCACAACCATAAGAAGCCAAAAATTTGTAATAAAAGTGTAAGATATAATCATTTGATTCCAGCTGAGGCTTTTCCTTAAGGAAAAAATGAAACAACAAAACCCCAGAATACACAACACTAGCAAATATCATTAAAAATTTGTATTACAATGGTAGCAGTTCAAAATGCAATCAACTATAAAAAAGTATGGTATTTTAACTTCTTTAGAATAAAATATCTATATAAAAGAAGAAGAATAGTTACGTATAACTGTGATAGTCATTAAAATATTATAAAAATAC
>VZSC01005043.1:261317-304186 GCA_013398225.1 Steatornis caripensis
CGCTCCCGCGCGTCTCGGCGGCTGGAAGTCGCCGGCTCCGCGCGTCCGGCTCTACGGGGCGCCGCAGGACAAAGCGACGCAAGGCTTTGAAAGGCGGCTGTGTCAGCAAACCCTCTTCCCCCGTTAGCGTTTTCGGACTTTGTCGGGTCCCGAGGGGGCGGCGCTGGACGACTGCCCCTGAGGGACCGATTATTTGCAATACCCTTGGTCTAGATTAAGGTGACGGAGGGCCAACGATCGATTTAAAAGGTTTTATTAACGGCAGAAGCAATTGAAACCTCGTTATCAACGGCACAAGCTGTCAAAACCTTGTCATTTATGGCAGGAACTGCTTATACCTTATATCAAAACAAACTGAACGGCCCGTAACGAGAGAAAGACAGAAAGATGGGGACAGAAAGACAGAGGTAGAGGAGAGATCTGGATCACCACGCCGGGTTCCAGCGGCGTTTCTGGCCCGCTGTCTTCGGATGACGGGCGCGCACCCAGGTCCCCTGAGTTGCATTATTTTAAACCAGCCCCCAGCTCCAGTCCCACTTCGTATCCTACTATCTCATCTGCAGTCCGTTGTTCCCAAAACTTCTCGGAAAGGGGGTGGGGTTGTGTACTAACGACTTCAGTCGTCCCTGCTCCCTTTGCCAAAATAGTTGATGCGTTGCTGTCTCAAACAAAGGTAGTTACCCAAGGTAAGGAAGTTGGTCCCAGAGAAGCACTCTCCTGCCTCCACAAGATCCCCTTGTCTAACCACACCTTACCCCATTATTGGCATGATAACATTCTTTTCCTCTCCAGTGTTTGAGACATTAATCGTTTCCATAGCTTTTCAGTCTCTTGCAGACGTTTCTTCCTTTCTGCAGGTCCTGTGGGTTATGTCTGTGTTCGGGCTCACCTAGTTCTTCCTAAGACTTAAACCACCTGCCAAAGTTTTAGCTGTCTAAATGCTGTAGAACCAACAAAAATGTGCACAAGCGGAAGAATTCGCTTTTTTTTTTTTGAAACCAACAGGGAGGCTGGAGAACCTCCGGCTGCCCAAGGGTGCCCATCGGCACACGCTAACCACAAGAGCGGATTCATCACTCACAGCGCTCTGTGGGGCTTCAGGGACTGATCCTTGGTGTCAGCTAAATCACTGAGCTCCCTGAGACTTTCCGCTGTCATTGTGTGACAGAGAATTATGACAATTAATTTCCTGTTTATACGTAAGCTGTTCATAGCAGTCCAGGCATGGCTTTATGTATCAGAAGTGTCACATTCAATTCCAAGTAGCAAGCAGTCTGGTTACTATGTAAATTTTGAAAATACATTGTTTTCCTCAAGGCAAACAAGATCTTTAAAGCTGGTGTTGGTGTTCCTGGTGCCATGTTTTGCATTTTTCGAAGAACACGATAAGGCACGATGGCCGCATTTCTTCCGGAAAGGTTTCTGAATTCAAACCTTCACCTGTATGTGTGCTAGGATTCTGTACAAAATCACAACCAAGTATAGGAGTGATTTTTCCATCAAAGAACACCAAAACCATGCTTCCACTGGCTGCTGAACTGCTATTAGATTGCGGGTACAACCACACTGATTTCATACAGGTTAATGTGTGGGGTTTTTTTCTGCACAGATCAGCCGACCCTTGTGGTCTGTGGACTGGAAGCTATGGTTGTGATGCGCAGTAATTCACAAAAATCAGTTCTGAGATGCAAAGTCTGACCATTTCCGCACTTCCTTTAGCTGTGAGGATTTCTACTTTGTCTTTTTCTGCATATACTTGCAAATGCATGCTTGAAGGTATTCAGACAGTTTTCCGCTGCACATTGAAAACTCATGGTATTTTCTTTCTCTCTAAGGAAATTTCTCTGTAAATATTCATTAGATAATACACTCTGATGTCCCTGAAGCTCTCTGGGGAATATGGGTGCATCAGAATGTAACCCCAGTCAGACGAAGCCCTGTCAGGATAGAGGGCAGCAGATCACACATGTTTCGTTAAAATGGCATAGGATAAGTGTGGATGGAACTTGGCCATCTGAGAACTGGATGAAATAAAAAGAAAAAAGTTAAAAGCGCTGTTCTTCTTGTGGAGAAGAAGTGCTCTGAAACACTGATCTCAGAAAATGAAGTAGATTTGAAAATGAGCAGCGTGTGCTGCAGCAGTGCTGCAGGTCCCGTCACCAAAGGGTGAATTTAAGGGCACTTTCCCTGAGGGCTGATTGCGTTTGACATGTGCCACCGCCACCCCACTGCAGGGCAGATGCAGCAATCTGCTGCTGCAGCTCGCTGAGTCAGCCTCAGATGGTGACATCTCTTAATTGCTTTGCAAGCCTCAACCTTAACAACATCTGTTACTGATCAGCTATTTCCTATTTGTAAGCTGTGAAGGCAAAATAATTCTGCCTGGCCTGTACCAATGTATCTTAGCATCCTGCAGGGAGGGAATTGGTTTATCTGACAGCCTGTTGACTTGTTACCCAGTAGAATGATTCTAAGTATTTTATTAGTTCTGTAGCAGTAAGCTTTGAGGAAGATCCACTGGTGATTTGGAAGTAGAAGAAAGGCTGAGGTCTGATCTGGCAAAGATTTCTGGCATTCAGATTTCATGAAAATTATTGCTGATGATTTCTGAGGTAAGTTAATGAGATTGTGTGTTATGTTATGCAGCTTCTGAATATGAAAAAGCAACTCAAACAAATCCCAAACCACTAAAGATTTTGATTTCTCCTTGAAAACGTGTTTGTGAAAAAAAGCAGAGAAAAAAGTTACACTTTTTCTTGCTACTTTGCTTCTCCGGTGCCTGTGTGAATATTACAGACAAATTGCCTGGTTGATAGCTTTGTCACTTAGAGAACAAAGGAAAATTTAATTTCCTTTTTTTTCCCCCCCAATATTTTCCATTTCCAGTAAGCAAATTTAATGAGGTAAATGGACTACCCTCGCTAAACCTGTCTCTCCTAATATTCTATTTCTACCAGTGCTTCAAGAAAGCCAGGGCAGACACAGAAGGACTCTGGCCATAGTTCACCTTCCTCGCTTCTAGCAGTTTAGAGGTCAGAAATTTTCTGAGCCAAAATTTCTATTTGGATCTTGACGTTTAATAGTTGTCAGCAGGCCCACTCTTCATGAATTTGTCTGGTCCCCTTCTCAAAACTGGTAATGTTTAATTTCTTATTTTGTCTGGCAAGGTCTACAACTTAGCAATATATTTTTAAAAAAAAAATGCTTCATCTGGTTTGTTTTTAGTTTGCTGCCCGTTAACTTCCTTGGGTGTGTTCTATGTCTGGTTTTATAAAAAGTAATGAATAACTATTCCCTATTGACTCTCTGCATAACATATGTGACTATAAAGATGCCTGCCATATCATCCTGGCTTCATCTTTTATTCAAGCCAAAATATTTTGTCACATTGAAGCACTGCTTTGCAATGCGTTCCAATCCACATCAGCTGTGCCGCATCCCAGTGCACAGCACGAGAAGCCTCAAACATGCACCGTTGCTCTGCAAAGAGATGGGGCTTCATGGGAAGGGAGGGAGGCAGCCCCAGGTGCCCCAAGAGCACCTCCACTCTGGGTAGCCGGAGACAGGAGGCCGAGTGCAGCCGGCACACCTAGGCTGCAGGGTACAGACAGCCTCAGACGTCCTTTTCCATACCTCTCACAGTCTCTAACTTCCTTCCTGTAGCTGGGTGGCCAGTGCACCAGCTGCGGGCATGCTATGTAGCTGGAAAGCATAAATCTAAAGAATTTTTCTTCTTGATCCATTCGATAATAATTCCTACCATCTGATTTGTCATTTTGATTACTGCTGAAGTACCAAACTGGTGCTTTTAGGGAACTATTCAAAAATGTCTCCCAGCAGCGCTCCCCTGAGCACTAGTCACTTCATTCAGAACCCATCGCTCTATGTACATAACTGAGGTTATTTTTCCCCCACGTGTGTTACTGCGTACTTAGTGACATCACCAGTTCATTGCCTGTTTGGTATAGTAAGAGCCTCAAAAATACACAGCTGTAGCTCTTCCAGTTTGCTTTTGGATTTGACTTCTAACAAGAATGCAGCAAACACTGATACCTCACTGCTCATCTCTCTTCCTCAGAGTACTTAGAAATACATCAAATTGCCAGAACCTTCCTCAGGTTCACCAGTCCTCAGGATCACACCGATCTCTCTGTAAAAATTGGCATCAATTTCCTTTTGCACTGAGACAAATTTAATTAAATATATCTCATTCAAACCTGAACTGCAATAGATTTTGCATACAAAATGTGCGGATTTAGATTTTAAATACTCTGGTAAGCAGTGACAGATTTTTTGTTTCTGATCCACCTGGAAGGCTATCATGATAAGACTTTGCCTGTCAGCCAATGCTTCCAACTACTCCAAAATATAATTAGAAATAAAAATCACAGACAGTGTAAATCACAAACATTGCAAATCGAGACTGGATGCTTTCTTAAAAGGAAAAGAACTTACAAAGTTGGAAAAGAGCAAATTGAGGAAAATACTGCCTTCTGTTTTAGGCAGGGTCAAAGTATCCACAATGGCTGATTTGGCTTTGATAATCTAAATATTAATCAGTCTTACCTCTTTCTGTCTACACCCTGTTTTGCAAGAAACCTTTATCCATTTACTGTAACGAGCTTTCCACTTTAGGAACAAGTGGCAGATAAACAGCAACCCATAAATAGCTTTTGAACTGTTCCAAATGCCCAACAGTAGGCTTCCACAAGCATTGGAAGGGCCTTAAAAACAATTCACCTTTCTCTCCAGCTTCACTTATACCAAAGCCCTCCCTGCCATGTGCTTGTAGTAAAAATTCCCCATTTATTCTATTCTTTTGTCATTAGGCCATTTAGAAAGAACTCGAAACACAGTACCCAGAGGTGAGACTCTGTCTCTTAGACCACTTTAAATAAGGAGTTCCTGTAATGATTCCTCTCAATTTGTTTTGATATGAAAGGAGTGGATTTTGGCCAACTTGCGAGCTCTTTCCTAATGTTTTCATGCCAAAAAGGTGAAAGAAATATTCTGGAAATGCTTTTAAGTGGAATATACATCATAAAGGCTGATGTAGTTGGCCACGTGCCAGCACGCAGCCCGTGTTAAGTCGACCGGAGTATCAGGATGCACACACATCCTTGACGTGGGACTGAAGTAAAGCACCACACCCCGTGCACCCAGTCCCACCGTACTCTTCGTTCTGTGCTCTGCAATATGGATTTGAAGATAAAAAAACCTTTCTTGAATAAACCTGCTTTTACTGAAATGGCCCAGGGCCATTTCCTCTCTTCTGTACCCTTTTCTTTTCGTATCATAGCACGTCAGCCTTAACAGACAACATGTTTACAACGCGGATCAAAGGGCTACACACAGGTCAGATGTTATCTGTTTGCAAGTGCATGTGATTTTACTATGACTCGTTAGCAACAGAGTTCGTGCCCTCATCTTGATGAGTTGGTTCACGCATCAAAAAACGTTTGCTGAGCCAGTAATGCGCAGGATTAAGGGCTGGCTCTTGAGGTACGCTGCTGCTAAGGCAAGGTTCTGCCATCTTGGCACGGCAGCCAGTACTCACTCTTAAATTCCCATGCCACGGTTGAATTTCATAGCGTGTTACCATTCTGCCAGCTACGAGATACACCAGCTGTGCTCAGCACATCAGAACACTCGGAGGTCCCACCTACACTAGAGGGCACTCTGAAGGCTGTAAACGGTTATTGCTGTTGCGAAGATGTTGTTGTTCTGCTGACAGCCACGTGCAGGGTTTACAAAGGGGCTGCTTTCTCCAGGGTTTTTTTTGTGGTGGCTGTTCCTGACCTTTCTAGTTGTTTGCCTTCATTTCTACTGCACACGGTTTCCTTTTATTTTGCCTCTTTCCAGATTATTTTAATCTATCAAGAAAAAAGGAAATTGAGCTCTGACAGCAGGAACTGCCGTTCCTGACATAACGTGGTGCCACAGCATTCTGATTTCTTACCAACGATTGCCCAGCAGCAGCCCACAAAGTGTGTTTATTTTAAATATGTGTGGCTTCATTGTCAATCCTGGATAGAGAAGACCTCTGTCCAGAAAAGAGAAGCTGCACAGAGTCAAAGCGAGTCCCCGAATGTCACCAGGATAACATGTCACAGCTACAGGGACTGTCACTAGGCCTAATGTGGAAATTCTCTCATACAGCCTTTTCGTTTGAAATCTGTTTTCACTGGGAAGTCTTGAAGACACTCATTCTCTTTTCTCTCTGCTGAGCAGTTGGCATGAGTGGTGTGATATAAGCTATAAAGTAACGTTCAGTCCTAGGCCTACCATCCAGGGTGCAAATTAATAGAATCAGACTTTTTTGTGCTGCTGGCATGTTTCTTCCCGGATGGAAATCATCAATACATTTTGCGTAGGGCTCAGGCTTCCATCGATACCAGCTTTGGTATTTCAATTATGTAGGCTGGTGCAAATCAATCTCTAATAGGCAAAATGTCTTATCCCATTTGTAATCCCTTAAGTAGTTAACATCTTTTATTTCTTCCACTTGACCTCTTTATCATGTATATTAAAATGCATTATAACTTATTCTATATATTATGTTCAGTATGTTCCTGCCATGTATATGCATTCTTTTTTTTTTTTCTTCACGAGTATTTCAGAGAAGATAATGATGTGACACAATTGTAGCTTCTTTTCTTCCATTGTATCTTTCCTGTCTTCAAGATTTGAAAGTTCTCCAGATCGATAGAGAAGACGTTCAGTATTGCCTCTGTTTCTAATACTGATTCTTTATCACTACCTAAAGTCAAGGAAAAACTACCTATACATATATAAATAGATCACCACTGAAACCGGTGCAAGTATACAACTGTAATATTGGCATTGAACAACTGGCTGAATAATGGAGCAAGTAGCCTAACATTCACCCGAGCTCTTCAAAATTCACAGCTCTTCAGTGTTCATCCCAGACTCCAGTTGTTCTTTTGGATGCGTTCAGCACCCAGCACTGCTCTGCATGAGCTTGCTGGTGCTTTGCAACTTCAGTTCTTCTGGCAAAGTTGGAGATGCTGCTTTGTCCAGTCCCTTATTTATTTCACTATGCAATACAGGCTGGTAGAGATTACTGATCATTCTTGTTTTGTCTGCAGAATGTATATACTTAAAATCAGTAGACCAAGTCCTCAGGAAAAGGGTTTGATGTCTTAGCTACCTTTTCCAGTGATCTTCTTTAGAAGCTATAGTTAGAAATTTAATGCTGTTTCAGAATGGCAAGGCAAACCTTTTGTGAACTTACTCGGTAAATGTCTTCAAATTATATTTTATCTCACATAGACATGATTACATTCTGTTGGTACAGATATAAACCACATTCCTGAATTCCGAAAGAACGGGTCTACACAATTGCTGGGCAGGAAGAAATGCTTCTAATAACCTTTCAAGTTGAGAGTGGTAGTGTGTTATCTGAGAACTGAACATGTAGTGCTTTTAAGGGAGGCAGTGAAATGATTATGCTGACAACCAAAGAGTTAATAGTCTAGACTTGGAAGTTTGCAAGACTTCAGCAACGTTTGCAAGGAAAGGCTCACTAAAAGAACAGAGGTAAATGCAAAATGGTATAAAATGCAAAATGCACTGAAAGATAGATGGCCCCTGAGTATCTTGGATAATAGCTGATTTTATGAACAAAGGAAATACAGTGGCTATCATAAAATCATCTATTTAGACCTCATTAAGCATTTGATATAGAACCATATAGGGAATAATTAGTTAGGGATTAGTGTAAAATGAACAAAGAACTGGATAAGGGGAGATGGAATGGCTGATGTTCCAAAGCTGTGTCTGCAAGCAGTGCAGACCCACAGGAACAAATACGCACAGTAGTTGCTACTCAAGACCCAACGTCCACACTGTAGGTGGAGTGTTGCTTCTAACCAGTTCTTGTGTGGCCCCATGGACTGAAGCCCAATAAGCATCTGGAGCATAGCGGAGGCACTATTTCTTGCAGGAGCAGCTCTTGTTCAGTTTCATCGAAAAGGGACACAGTTTCCATGCTGGCAGTTTCCTCTTCAGAAGCAAAGAACACCATGAAACACCTTTTTATGATAGTGACTGGTAATACGCTGTATTTATCAAGTTTGTCATTTTGCCAGCCTCACCAAAGGTTGACTCCAGCACCCCTTGTATGGGAGCATCTCCATTTACAGGCCAGCCAGGCTTCTACCAATCTCAGCGGCAAACACCGTTTCCACACATTTGAAGAATTAGGCCCAGTCAGCATTAAAAGTTTTGTCTGATAAAGGGGAAGATGAAGATGCATGCTGCCACCCCTGCTGTCACACCACGTATGGTTGACTGTCTTCTGTGGTCCTTAAGAAACATGTTTCCAGTGCTTCTGCCCAGGGTATTTTAAGGATCTCAGCAACAACCCAAACTGTCTGAAGGGCTCTGCCACTTACCAAGCGCTGTAAAGGTATCTATGTCCTGAAACCTAACACTGTTGTCTGAGGCCCTGTTTACAGGCCTGTAATGCAAACTCTGGTGTATGTGCTCAACTTCTAAAAGTAATGCCTGTCGAAGAGTACATTTTCTCAAGACTGCAAAAACATTCAAATACACGAGTGTTATCTTTTTCCTGACAAAGACACTTCCTTGACAAAGACATTTTTGTAGACAGTGTTAAAATTTGTATTGTTTCCAATCACTGACAAATGCAGCTGCTGGCCAAGACTTTCTACATGAGAGGAAGCTATAAAATGTATGTGCTTACAGAAGACCTTCTTTCCTGTTTTGTTGGTTTGTTTTTTTTCTTACAGACAGTCCCATAGGGCTGGTGGGCAAATACTTAATGCACAGTCTCTACTCCAAAAATGTACAGATATTAGTAACACCTGAAGGCATTTTAGAACAACTAATTTCCTGTAAGTGTATAAGAGATTAAAAGGCAAAATCTTGAAATCCTTATTTAGACTTTACTTCTTTAATGCCTCAGTCCAATTCTTTAAATTTGGGCAATATGTAAGGTTCAGCCAGCCCCATCCAACAGTAAATGCGACGGGAAGGAGCTTCTGCAAGATGTTCCTTACCAAAGCTTCTCTGTGATTTGGGAAGGACAGAACCCGGTTTCCCACCTCCCTGAAGCACGCTGTGCACCACCTGTTCTCACACACCAAGAACCCTGTGCAGGACTGTGATGGTTGAGCAGGCTCCATGCCTCAGGCACCCTCTTTTTCATTTGCAACACGGATCTAATAAATACATGATACCAGCACTAACAAACTCACTTAAATTGGTACCCAACAAATCCACAGGCTACTCCCTTGATACAGCGCCTGTATCACAAACAGGGACCTCTTCTAAAGATACGGTGGTTGGAGCTGGGTTTTCTTTTTGCCTGATGCCCAGCTAAAAGGCTGGTGTCAGCTCATCCTTTTTGCAAACACCCAGCACTTGAAAATGGCTCTCTGATGGGAATGAAATGTCACTGCAAAGCACACTGGGCCACTCCCACAAGAAATAAGGAGTGGGCTAGAGCTTGACCCCATGTGAAGCATTACTAGAAGAGGGCAGGGGCAGGAAAGTCATCTATTAATTGCAGTTGTACAAAGGCAAAACGGCCACATTGGTCCCATTTTTACCAGGCTGTCTATCTTCTTTCCTCCCATCCAATCTCAGGGCTCAGCTTTCCAGCTGACAGACTACAGCTGGATCCATAACACAAACCAGAGTGTTTTCCCAGTGGGTAATTTCAGCAAAGACAGTTTTTTTTTTGTTTGTTTGTTTTTTTTTGTTTTTTGTTTTTTTTTTTTCCTTGGGCAACGCCAGCATCACGTGGAGTTTGATGAACCTGCTTCAGATGCTTCGGCAACCAAAGACCATTCTATGAGAATTTATACATGTAATTGATGCAAAGGAAATGAAGCAACACAAGTTTAGTAGCAGAGCAGCTCTCACACAGCACTCAGCCATTGCCCCGAACTGTGCACTAATCTGCCATCATTTACTGGATAAAATGACTCACTTGCTGTTCCAGACTTCGTCTAAAATGGATGAGAAAAGGAGTGATGTCTGTAACAGCTGAAACCCCTAACAGTACTTGTCTGAGGCCCTCCCACATTTTAGAGGTGAAAATTATGTTACCAGAGCCAATCCTCACCTTTCCGTTCCAGCACGGTGCTGTTGACAGAGCTATATGGAGTTCACGTCAGTTGTTCTGAGCCAGCTGGTATGGCAAGAACATTTTTGCATTAATTAAATACGGCTTTTTTCTTCCTAAACCCATTGTTCACTCATGTGAGCTAACTAAAGATGACTAACCGTGAATCCCTGGTGGTAAACGTGGATCCTTGCTCAGTTTGTAAATGGGAAAGTGTGACAAAGTTTATAGAATATGTAAAAAAAGGCCAAACACTGAGAATCTGCAGATTGAAAAAAAATATCCATTCATTCAATAATGAATCTAGGGTTTTTTTTTTTATATCCGTGAAATGTCAAACCAGGTTTTTGTATGAAGTGTACTGTGTTAAAATAAAAAAAAAAAAAGAACAAAGAAATAGACACCAAGCACTGTTACTTTAAATTGGTTTTAATATGCCCTTCAGGACAAAATAAACAGGTGTGGATCCAAAATTCATCTGAAAAAATCAGCATAAGGTGTTTGCACATTACTATGGAAATGCTTCATTTTTTTTCCTTTTATAAAGTGCACTACACTGGATCTGTAGGACCGTATATAGCCAAATCAAAAATTACAAAAACTTCAAAATCCTATACTGCATGTGTCAGGAAGCATACACCTCACTATGAAGGCCATATTGTAATGGTAAGTGTGAGAAAATGTCAAATACATTAACGTGCATAAGTGAATCAGTAATTGCTACTTTTAAACTATAATCTTTACCAGAAACTATGCCATTTTGGTAGATGTTTACCCTTATTTCTTCCATCCAGATACCTAACAGAATGATGCATCAACTCGCTGGGGAGAAAGAAGTAGTTAAATTCATCACAGTGATTGTTATTAAAATGGAATTCCGAACAATACAAAACAATACACAAGGGAAACAGCCAAAATGAAAGCAAATTTACATAAAAATGTTCTTATTAAACATTGTGTCACTCAGTAGATTAAAGAGCTTTTCGATAAAAGCCTGAACTTACTCACATTTAACTCAATGAAAACACATATGAAATTCAATAGGAGTAGAACTTTCATTTAAAAAATCCATGCTATGAAATGAAATGGATTATATTATTTTTACGGTAACAGAGTAAGTCACAGGATAATTGCCTATTACATCATGCCCGTTGACAACATCACTGGGTTTTTGATGAGTCCTTGAATGCAAAGACAGGCAACGTGGATCTAACAGAGACTTAATGGAAAAATTACTTAATGGAAAATAAAAAGATTAGGTGAACAAGATAAAGTAATTCGGTGAAAATCAAACTATAAACCCTATTTTTTTCAATATGCCAAATACTTCATTTAAGGTTGATCACTTAATCCAGTCACTCAGCACATGGAGTGGCTTGTTAGTCATTGTGGACTTTGCCTGTAAATCAACCAAGCTTAAATATAGCAGCAACCTCCTAACAGAAATGCACTGATGAAGATGAGGCCACAAAAAGGAACAGGTCTAGATCATCCAGCCAGCAGGCAAATGTCACACAGTTAAGCCATGTGAAAACAAAACTTAATTACTGTATCTCCAAGCATCTTTATGCTTAAGTGACCTCATATAAATGAGGCACATTTCACAGTGCTTGTAATAATTAGCACTTACTGAGCACCTTTCAGAAGTGCTCTGCAAACATTAAATAAGGTCGGAAATCTCATCGCTCTTTCATTAGAACACCCATAAATACGATGGGGAGAGCTTCCTCATCAATGTCAGAGCAAGGACTGCAGGGTTCCACCCGCTCACCTCCCAAAAAGTTTAAAACAGGTGAGACAGTGTTCCTAATTGCAATTTTACAGATTGCAAAACAGTAGCAAGATTAAACAACTTTGACAAAGGAGTCATAGCTGAATTAAGGATTCACAGCTTCGGGCTTCTTTTTTTTTTTTCTTTTTTAAGAAGTATTTGATTGTGGCATAAAGCCACAGTCTGTGATGAACTGGGGTATGAAGAGGCTGCACTGCAGCCAGAGGGTGTAACAATTCTGCCCTACAAGCAGCAATACATCCGTAAACAGTTAAATTTAGTGCTTGCTATGTGCTCATACCAGTACTTTTGTAATTGCTTCTTGACACAAATGGGTTTGAATATTAACTGTTATTTAATATTGCGCAAGAAAGGACAAAGGGGATGAGTATGACACAAGATACTCCAGACAGGTTTTTCTTTTGCCCCATCTCCGATGCAAAGAATGTCATCGCTTTGTATCCGTGGAGTTACCATCTCAGAAAAGGGATATTTTCACACACTACATAATGGCATTACTGAGGTTGTGATGCCATTTCCACAGCCCCTGGGAATGATACAAAAATATTGTTACAGCTCTGAGGCATATATAGAAAAGGAATATTTAGTCGGCAAATTCCGCAGTTAGGGACTAACTCTGTTTCTAGGGCCTCTTTTTCCTCCACAAGAGGTAGGCCTTGTTTTCAGAGCTCTTGAAGTATAGTCATTATAAATTAGAAGATCCACAAAGAAATCCAAGTGTATTCCTGAAGATTCTGGGACCTCTCCACAGCTCCTACGTGCCCCAACCCTGGCTGCCACATGTCATCTCCTGCTATAAATAGACATTACATTTTGCTGAGGAAGGTCAAAATGTGTGAGGTGTGTAAATACTGCAGCAGTCACCATTAAGTCATGCATTGATTTATTCTTGGAAACCTAGGAGCTGTGGAAGCGAGCATGCCTTACACTGCAAGTCCCAAGTTCCTCAACAGGTAACTGCAGTAAAACTTTGGAAATCACAATCACCGCATTAGCGGGAAGAAACTTCTCAGGTTCACTGAGAAAACACCATGCGCTGTCTCGGCTCCACTCTCCCCGTGTGTTTTGCACCCTGAGGACTCTCTTCCTTCCACCTTCACTCACTCCTTCCCCACTGCATAAAATAAAGACCGCACATCTGACAGTCTCCACAGCGATTGTCTGTTAGTATGCAGGATATCTGAAAGAATTATTAGACAGGTCAACTTTCTCCAGTTTGGCCCCTCTACAGATGTTATCTCAGTAACTAAAATAGGCTCTGTGATAAAGATACTTTAGCTGCTCTCCATTCGTTTTAGTGGGTTATTAAAAAACAATTATATAAAAATTATAGATAATCGTGTTTGCTTTGCACAGTCAAAAATACCTAACTTCCCCCCCCCCAGTATTTTAGAAACCAAAAATCTGTATAATCCAACCAATTTAAGTACACGGTATCTGTCTTATTATTGCCAACCCAGATACGTAGACATTTTATCGTTTGAAGAACAAATTGAAGCTTCATAATTCTAAAGTTACCCAGTAACTACTGGAAAAATCTTAATACTGGTTTCAGCAAGAAGAAATAACTGTATATGGATGTAAAATACTTTCAAATAGTAACAAGCCTCAAATTTAAGAAAATATTTTTTCCTTATTTTGTTAATAATAGTCTTTTATTTTTTTTAATAATGGCCACAAAGGAGATTTTACACCGAATTTACTGAGAACTTAAAAGATAAATAAAATGTTACAATATAGAATATATGTTTTGTTTCTATTAAATTCCTAGAAGAACATGTTTGTTTTAAATAGCATCTCCATTTAAAGAGGAATCGGTAAGGAACAGATGAACAGTAAATTGTGCTTCTCAACACTGAAGTTCTTCATTTGTTTAGAATAGCTGGATCATGGACTCTCTTGATTTTCCAACTCCAACCCATTTAACTAGGGAGGAAAACACATCTATTAGAACGATTACTGAGAGTAAATACTATAATCAACGGATTGTAATAATTTTCAGCTTTCATCACACTTCACTACAAACTGGCCGACTTTGTGCTAAACCACAATGCTACCAAGTTTTACTGTCAAAAATCACTTTCCTCCTGCTGCGTTACCAGACTAGAAGTGCAATATTCCAAAGTTTGAAAGCATGAAATAATTATACCATGAACACAGAGCACTGCAGAGGAAAGGCCTAACAGAAGGTCAAGGATGTTTGTTGCAGGTTTAACTGTCACTGCCTTGCATGATAGCATACCCAGCTCAATCCCTGCAGAGAGGAAGGGAGAGCTCTGCCAGACTGTGAAGTTTTCTAGATGTGGACCTAGAAACAGTGATGCATACATGCTGTAGCAGTGTTACATGTAATGCTGCAACTAAAAACATCATCCAGTGTGAGCAGCCACCCCAAACAGCCTACTAGAATTGTTCCTACAGTTTTTATTGCCCATGGATGCTATAGAACTGACTGTAGGTCTCCTTTAGCCAAACCCATCAAGGCACCCTGCCTTCACACTGAGAACCAGAGAAATAAAGTAAGGGGAGCTTTATTTACATATCCCATTGCCCACACCTGTGTCCATGATCACACACGAGCCATCCACCGAGTTTCAGGCTCTGCCGTCAGACGCTTCCTAATCCACAAACAATACTGGAATTGCCACAGTTACAACTATAGCTCACACTCCTCAAATGTGACCTTTGAGGTGCTTTATGGAAAATAAAAGCACACATGCCAGCTTTCTAAGTTTGCTGCTGTGGAAATTCCTTTTCAAACTCCACCATTCACGCCACACCTACCTCCTGGCATCTCTAGAGCTCTAGGAATTAGATTTGAAAAAAACTAAATGGCTTAACCTTTGGAGACTGATCATGTTAAGATTTTCATTTTTCCAAAGGGGCGGAATTGGGCTAAACAATCTTGTATCCATTATGCAATGCAAGTCCTTATATCAGGGAGTATGGAGGAGAGGGGGAAAAAAAAAGGGAAAAAAGAGACCTCTGTGTTCAAACAGGGATTCAGTGCAGGAAGTAAAGTGAAAGGAAGAGATTATAAAGGGAAGACATTAGACAAACTACACGCTGAAGCGTGGTGCAGAGATCCCTAAGCTTTCACTGACAGAAGGCAGCAGTTTGCCAAGAACAGCACACGTTTGTCTTTCCTCTGATTCAACCCTTGCCAGTAGCAGCTTGGAGCTCTCTGCAGCCCTGCGGATCTACCCACAGAACACCGACCCCTGCTGCTTCTTGCCAAGCTGTCATTTACCATCATTGGCCCAACCGCAGGTACTGCCTTCCACTGCCTCCTGCCCAAATCAAGCCACTCCCTGACGAACGAATGGAGCACTGCTACAGAGCTGTTCCTGTCTGCTGTGGCACTCTCATATGTACACCTACAGAAAGATTCACCTGGCACTCCAACATGGTTCTCCACACAGCGGATGTAATTCTGGGCCTTGGGCGGGAGGTCCTCCCATTTCCGTGCACCAGTTGTGTCGGCCTTCCACCCAGGCATTGTTTCATACTCTACTTCCACCTTCTGTAGTATCTCCTGATTAGCTGTGGGACAACAATTTTTATCACAGTTCATTTTAGCTGCTCCACCTTAAAAGAACACACCTATGGTTCCTGACCAACACAGTCTTTTGACAACATTTAAAATCTGATAAACAACCCCCCCCCCAGTAATTCTGCTGATTGGTTAATTCACTTTTCTTAATTTAGATTAATTTCTGTTATTTAGGAAGATAACTCCGATTCAAGAGGATTCAGTAATCCAGTTTCCTCTTGTGAAAACCTTAGGATGTGCTCTACGTTGTCAGAAGACTACAGTAGCATTTTTAAGGAAACAAATTATTTGAAGTTTATAGTAGCCCCACTTGTTGGTTCAGATTCACACACAATAAAATAGAAGTCCTCCTGCAGACAAAGCACAACTTTCTCAAAAAATTTTACCTTCATGGAACAGGGTTGAATCAGGCTTAAAAATCTAGATGCCTGCAAGCCTCTCCCCACTGGAATTCTCACTGTGCTACCGTCCACAGCCAGGAACTACCATCAGTGGTGGGAAAGGTGGCTGCTGCCAGTCCTCCCCGTGCCTCCACAATCCCCCACCTCAACAGAACAAACCCCTCATCTTGGCATAGACTGTGACAGGTATCTTGAAAACACCACTAATGTACAAAAATTACATATTATTACATCTTAAAAAGGTTTAACATGAAGCATATTCATGAGGCAATGTATATTTTCTTTAGCCACAATGCTGTTGGTGTTAATCACAGTTATATGATGGTAGCCCAGAAGCAGCTTTATGCTGCTCCATCTCATTTTTGCGCAGCTTAAGCACTGATTTTATTTTCACTTTACTTCATTAAGGGCTATTGCCAATGATACACAGTCACTGACTTGAATCTTGCTGACTTTTAGACCCCTTGTGCTGTCAATAAAAAAATCTAATGGCACAAGACATAGAGGCCCTCACACAAGATTTTATTTGATCTGAACTTCTTGTCATCTTACATATGGACACAAAGTGACTAGAAAATGCTAATATACTAATACAGTAGCCTTTATACTGGTATCACAGTTCTGCAATTTCTACAGAAGGTCTAGCAAAAAAGAAATCGAGACCGATTTTAAAAAGCAAGCAGTCTTTCCCAACAGGTATGACTTAACAGGCAGGGAACAGAAAAACAAAAAGATAATTAACAACATACCTGGAAAATATGGAATTCTTTTTCCACCCAGTTTGTAAGCAACACCAATTTTAATCTCATCAAGGACATCAAGAATATCCAGTTTTGTTAATGCCAAACTGTACAGAAAAACATCGGTTAGAGTTACTCACATAATGAATCTCCTCTTCTAATACTTCCTACCCGTCGTCTTTTCTTTTTTTTTCCTCTTTCTAGTTTTGTATTCACAAATCCAGCTCAGGCAACCCAGCAAGCAGAAGTACACAAATATATTAAACTACGAATATCGTTAATTGAATTCATGCCTCTGGGATGAATATATGACTGAGTTAACTAAGACACATTTCCAAGTGCTTGGCTGCTCATACAGGTGCACAGTGTTCAGTTCAGCGCACGAAAATGCAAGCTGGCTACGTAAAGTGGCACTTCCTGGACTTGGTTTGGATGTGTATGACGGCACATCGCTTTACGTCACTACTAGCAATTATTTCCGTTATTTCTACTGACTCACAACTACAAACAGTCTTATTTACTAAATTACACTTTAAAAACAGACTTCACAAGCACAATCTGGATACTAATATCACATATACAGTTCACCAGGAAAGATCCCAGCTGTGCTATCAGGGTTGTCAGTTTAATGAACCTTTTTAACCTTTTGAATGAACACACTGTAACACAAAAATGGAACCTCAACACGACACTGTAATATTCACCAATCAGAATAAAACTGCATTTTAAAACTAGTCAAATTCTCTAGAAACAATATGCCACACCTTGCTTGGTAAAAATATGTGTAGCTAAGGATTTACACAGGTATGTGTGTAACAGTCCATGCTGTACGTGCTCAGTAAGTAGACGATGAACACAATGATTAAACTAAAAGACCTTTTGGGAAGAAGCAGCATAGAGCCAGCTCTTCAAGGTTTCTGAAGTTTTTGTCTCCCCATGTATTTTAACTGTCACAGTTACCAGAGATGACATGGTTTTGTTAATAACAGTAATTATATAGAACTGAAACGGAAGGAAACAATGCCTTCCTAATACTATTTCCACATAAACTAGAGCTGTGTAAGTTAAAGCAAAATATAAATCCAAGTAAAATAAAAATTAAAAAACTCTTCTGATAAATTAGTAACAAAGATCATTGTTTCTCTGTAACATTAGTAGCAGAAACAATAGTAAGCCTCAATTTATAAGATAGTAAAATGCCCAGGGTTATGTGTTAGCACATATGAACGAGTTTGCCTGAATGCATGAGTAATTCTACACATTATATGAACAAAACCGTAATGAAACTTCTGAACTTTTTCTGAAAACATACATTGGTAATTAGTTATAAATTAATGGCTTGTGATAAGTTACTGTCTTTTTAGCATTAGACATAAGCTAGCTTGGTGGCATTACGGTCTTGAACAGCCACTTTTCCTTTAAAATATCAAATATATTTTGAATTATAAAACAATTTATCAACCAAGTAAGTCACTCAGTCCCCAAAAAAATAAAACTCAGCCCATTAAAAGCAGAATTCATAATACAATATTAGACTACATCTTAGTAAATAAATGAACCAGTCAGGACTGGAATGAAAGCTGTGCCAGTTGCTGTACATTTTGCATTATTCCCCTTATTTCACTTCAAGAGGTAGTGGTTCCAAGCGATGCAGATCTGGTCCTACAAGTATGATCCACTACAGTCAACTAAAGCTCGAAATCAGCCGGTTTTAGATCACAACATAAGTCAGTACGAAAGCACTGGATCAAGAAGACTAGAGCAAACTGTTAGAGAACTGATAGATTGACCCAATCTACATCGGCCATCTGATGCAAGCAAAGTGAAAACACATATGAGAAAAATCACTGCTACGATGCTGTAAAACCATGTGACAAAAAAAGTCAAAGCAATTAGATTATTATCAGCATTAAGACAATTCTCAGTTGCCCACTGTGTATTATTTTATTGCTTAAAATGTAACACTTTACTGGACTTATATTAATGTTACCTACATATTTATTCTGCGAAGCACAAAATTATCACTTCCAAATGTAGCGCAAAATCTGTGATGCTTACGCAGTGAATCCGTTGATCATATGAGCATATTTCAAAATGACAAGATCTAACCAGCCACAGCGCCTCTTTCTGCCTGTAGTTACTCCCCATTCGTGGCCACGGGACTGTAAAAGATCTCCAATTTCCTAAAAGACGACAGAAAGAATGCTGATGGTATATCACCATCGGATTTCACCGAAAAACAGCAGAAAACCAAATACAGACAAATATCAAGAAAAATATAGTTCCAAGGCTTTTTTGTAGGAAAAAACCCCAAACAATTAACTTTTATTAGGAGGAGACCAAGGCGGAGAATAAAGCCCCTCATGTACAGAATTTTTCTAGTTCAATCACTAGCATTTCCAAAATACTTATTTAAATATGACTATTTCACATTCCAGGGAGACACTTTTCTTCCTCCTTCATCTGATAGGAAGATTTTCTTGACAGTTCAGCCCTGCTTTTAATTTTGTTTGTGTTTTTACTTTCTTCATCTGGTCTTTTGGCATCTATTGTTTTTAGGGGCAAGACTGTAAATGCTTGGGACAAGATCAATGCCCGTACAACGTCTAGGTCACCAGACTCCTTTACCATGCGTAGGACTACTAGGTTCTACCACAGTGTGAGACTACCAACTGTTCCCTTTGGGCTGGCAGCATTTGTAACGTGTTAAAAATGAAGAAGAAAGAAACTTTACGCTCATGATTCATAAAACTAAAGGATATCACCAATTCATTTGAGCCATTAGAGAAAGGGTTTTAGTGACTAAATCCTTAAATTAGATTTGGATCACTGACCTAGAGATTGCTGTATGCATAGTTCATAATCAATACCCCGAGCTTTCTAGTTTCTTGATAATGAAAATACAATAGACAGTTTAAAATAATCAAAATCTTTTCCCTTCTTTTTATTGATCAATTTGTGCATGACTGGCTGTCGCAGACACCACTTTTATTCTATAAATAACACAGAACACAGGCTGTTAAGCTCAGAAGTTGTATCTTGTAATTCAAGCTGTCTTGCAATGGTGTTTCAGCCTGCAATGAACTTTTGCCATTGAAACGCACCTAATGGTATGACATAAAATGATGAAATCCATTTTCACACTATTCATTACAACAGAATTGTGGTCACTCTAATACAACATCATCACACTCGTGTTTCTCTCCTCTGAAGAAAAATACCCCAAGTTTATAATGTAGTTCTCCTCTCTTTGTGAGTGTGATTGCTTGGCATTATTATGGTGCTTATTCATCGTTGGCATACCCTTACTCCATTCCACTGACCTTATTTTTTGGCAACTGTATATATTGTGTTTTGTAACATTAAACTTACATTAATCTGCTCAGTGGGGAAGGCTCCAATTCCCACCCGAGTAGTATACGCCTTCACCACGCCGTACACATCACCGACGTGCTGGGGAGGAACACCAAGCCCGGTGCACACACCACCTACAGTGCAGTTTGACGAAGTCACAAAAGGATACGTGCCTGTCAGAAAAACACAACAGCACAACCCTGTTTCAGCAATGATAAGAAACAAAGACTGATTTTCCTTTATGGAAAGGAGAATTGGGATTGAAAGGAGATTTACACCTGTACGTAAGGTAAACTGAAATGGCAGCAAAAGAGCAGGGCAAATTCTTCTTAATACATGTTCCCATTTTGCTTTTAAGAGAACAAATTAAGCTGTTCTTCCCCAAATTGCTTCTTCCTGTAGTGAATAATATGTGTTTAGATTTCTAAAGCTACACAGAAATCCTCCCAAAACGAAGGATCTTTTTCACTGAAATAGCTGACTTAGCCTGGCAATTTGTATAAGCGTATTATTAGTGAGCAAGACAAATAAGAAAATATACCACTTTCGTATACTTAAAGAGGTATCAAGTATGTGCGATCTCTTCCAATGCATAAGCTTTTCTGCATTCACCCTTTCCAACTTTCACTGAGGATTGCCCACAAGGGAGAAATTTAAAAGCAACTCAATACTACTTCCATTAGGCACTGTATCTATTACAGGATGCTGCTGCTGTGTAAAGCTTTTTTCACTGTCCTGTGTATCACAGAAAGTATTTCCACAACATCCACAGAGAGCCTGGTGTAAAGGTCACAGTCTGACATTCCTAGTGCTCTACACAAGTAGCTCTGACTATCTGCAGCAAATTTTCTGAGCCTTAAGAGGTTATTCATGAACCCTACACTGTGACTCTGGATTGCAGCATCTCTCCAGTTCTTTGTCTCACCTTCACGGAGTCCTAAGTAGTTTAATTAGACTTTGGATACAACAGCAGAGCTGAGATCGACTGAAGAAGCTGGACCTACAAGTTATCTGCACCAGTTCAATCTTCCCTGCACTGCAGAGAAATTATTTCAGCAGCAATGCAGTGGCTGCCTGGAATGTATGGCAGTGTGCACACACATTTAGAAGTAACGAAGACAAGAATATCTGGAGTGAAATTTTAACTCCACTGGAATAAGCTTCAGCAAAAATCAAGATTTAAACCCTAAACACTTCATCCTATAACGATACAATCTCTGGGGGAGATCTATTCTTATTAAAAGAGACTGTTTTGAATTTAATTTAACTTACCAAAGTCAATATCAAGTAATGCTGCATTGGCTCCTTCAACAAGAATCTTCTTTGGGGAGCCATGAAGGGCTTCATACATAAAATACACACCATCTCGAACCATGGGTCTTATTTTTTCAGCATATCCCTGCAAATTTGAGTAGAAATGTCAGCTTCCCCAGAGAACAGCTGGAAGCAGGGAACACTGTGTTCACTTTTGAAACACAGAGATAACCCTAATACACCAGCTTCAATAACTGTGTTTTACCTGAAAAATACAACCATTAGCTTATATTCTGCCAAAACCAAATCAGCATGTTGAACCACTCACATAAGACAACATGGCTTGTTATGGCATTAGAATGCCATCATTTCTGTACTATTTCTAATCACAGAGATGTTGCATACCTCCCTCATTGTGTTGATATAGTGTCTATATAGTGTGTCTTTACTCTAGACACACTGAGAGTGGGACTTAGAAACAGTACAAGCTCCAAAAGAAAAAAAAAATTCCTACTCACGAATATTAAAAAAGTATCTGTAAAGGTAAGGTGTCAGCTCTGAACAAGTACCAGACAAAATGTGGGAAAGGCAAGAGATGTTTTTAGCATCCTATTTTCTTACATATTGATGAAAGAAGATGCTTCACCGGTGGCTTTTCTAAATTTATTTCTAAAAAGACATTTTTATTGTAATACCAGGATCCTGAAACACAGCTTCCACCAACAATTCTCCAGTAACCATGGAAGTCTCTCAGACAGACCAGATCAGTCATGGCTGGAGACTGCTAACTGCAAGTGTCATACTGCGTTCTTTTGGCTACTTTAATAAAACAGTTATGTCAAAAAAGTAACATATTACAGGAGAATGAAATCATCCACAAAATTTATTTTAATGCTCACAATAAGAGAACATTCTATTACAAAGCATAGCTACTGCTTATTAAAAGGCTTTATAATAATGAAGATATGCATTTTTCGTTTAAAGTAATTAATTAGCTTAATAAGTAGTAGTCCTTTTAGTAGTCATTTTTACTTTAATTAAAATAAATACTACTGTTTTCTTCTATATTTTCCCTGAAACTAAACAAATACTGTGAGTGTTAAATCCTTACCTTTAACTTTTTTAGTTGTCCTTCTATATCTATTTCCAGTGTGGGAAACATTGACTTGTATTGTTGTGCCAGATTTTTAAATCTGCAAAATATCGTGATCATATAACACTCTTTGAGTTACTGTTCACAGAACCTTTGGCAAGAACTCAGCTTATATTATACACAGTATATGTTGAGAGCTATAGGAAGAAAATACCCAGACCTTCAATACCTCAACCAGTGCAGTTTCCAATGTACAAAATTACATTTTAAATTATGAGCAACTCTGTGAAGTATAGGAAAACCAGACACACATTCTTTCCAGTTTTATTCTCCCTCTAGACAATTTATATACAAAATCCAGACACATATTTAAAAGCATCTCCTTAAAAGCAATTCTGTCAGCCAAAATATGTATCACTCTTTAACATAATATTTAGAAATGAAAATAGCTGTACCTTGAAGAAAATTCGTCAAAATCAGAAAGGAGGTCACAAATTCGAAGGCCTGTTCGTGCAGCTTTGGAAGAATATGTTGGTCCAATCCCCTTCTTTGTTGTGCCAATACTAATTAAAAAGAAACCCCCCAAACATGTATAAATACATGCAAAAATACACCTTATGCTAAGTAATTTTGTTAAAGCGCTCCAATATACCATATACTGGGCAGCAGATCCAAGACATAAAAACAGACTAAAGTTCTAATAAACATATAGCAACTTTCATGCTTCAGCAGATTTGCATAAATATCGCTAATATTCATGGTATAGAATAAAGCATTAAGCCTTGAGTCTGGCTGAGACAAGCTTAGCTGAAACTCTGTGTGTATATACATATACTGTACAGTAGGAACGGTTACTACTACATTCCTTACCACAAACCGCAGGAAACAAACGTCATTTTCACATTTTCACAGTTGCAGCACTGCCTATAGTTGTAAACAACAACCAGTTCTGTGAGCGATCAAACTGGTTTCCTATGGCTTTGGAATTATTCATACCATCTCTGTCTCTACGAACTGCTGCTGCAGCCTTTACCTTGATGAGGATAAAAACGAAACTGTTTCCCTACCTCCGTGCCTATTTGCATATGCATTTTAGGAACACAGTAATTTTGAGATTTCTATTGGTATGTTAATTTTGGCCGAAACTGCCCAACGGGATCAAAAACTAATAGACTAACAAAGACAAAACCACAGTGTGTTCACACAAAACTTTGTTCTTTCAGAAACCAGAATAATGAAGGATGAATAGTTACACACTGTGCTAAAGTGTATGATTAAAATTAAAATAGAAACAAGTACCTCCATGAAATATAAGGGAATATACAACAAACGGTTACAAGTGTGGAACCTAATTGTGCGAACACTTCAGACCTTATTCAAAGGAGCATCACCAGTCTGATATCAAACTGGATGGGAAACATCATTTTAATGAAAACGGGTTTTGAGGATTCAGTAGGAATTTCAAAATGTCTCTGTATGTTGAAGAAAACTGGAAAACTGAAATATGTAAGAATTCATACCCTGCCTTTTCAGTAATACCTCAGAGTTTGTTCACTAACATAAGCAGGAGCAGAACAGAGCCACAGAGTTAGCAACATCAGCAAGGCTCTTTAGAGATACCATGCATTGCTGTTGCCAAAATGACATCAGTTTTTCAAATTTGCACAATTATTAATGAAACAAATGTGCTGAAAATATTTACTTTTTTCCTTCTTGTGCTTGACGTTGCACTTCCTGGAGACCATCTACCGCCTGGTGAAAGTCAAACACTGCAAAGGAAAATCAAATGGACGTAGTGGGAGACCAAAGGAAAACAACATTCTTTAAATCACAGACATCTATCATTTCAAGACAAAGCGCCTTCATTATTGTTGATAGTGCACAGGCCTCCTCATGTGAAAACAGAGCATTGTGAAACATGTATCCAGTAAAGAATGATGTTTTACAAGTTCCATTATTATGCTTCAGATACACAACATAGAAAGAAGTCATATTAGATCAAATACACGGCTGCTCTGTCGAGTAATATAGCTTAGCACCCATGAGCTCAGCATCCATTTATGGATTTTTTCCCCCTTCAATCATCGCTTACCTATATGTGCTCTATCTGATATAATCAGTCTTTTCTCCCAATCTTTTAAACCTGTCAGAAGATATAAAGAAAAGTAGGATTTCAGCTGTGCTGATAGGTCAAACTTTGAGATTTGCTTTTAGCTTTTCTATGTCTTTCTTCTAGTTTATAGTTTCTTGTTAAGAAGACTGTAGACAAAATGGATAAAACATGAGTGAATATCAAATATCAGCAATGTTTTCTTTAATGAACTTTTCTAAGTTTTTACTTTTTCAGCTTTCTCATTTTGGTATGGACAAAGATCCTCCTTCTTCTTAATGCCAGAATGCTGTGGTTTACATGCAATTCTTATTTTAAGGAAAGATCCTTGTTTAACTCGCTATACGATAAGCCACTAACTCCAACTGTGCCTCAGAAAACAGAGAATTTATATATATGGAATCATAAAACAATTTAAGATGTAAGGGACCTTACAAGGTCATCTGGTCCAAAGCTTTGCTCAAGAACCAACTGAGTTTAGACTTGGGCACAGAAACAGGGACACAGAAACTCTGGGTTAAATCATCTCAGTTTGAGGTCAAAGGGAGCTTTGCCACACACTTTTGGATTTTATTTTATATCTAATGTGGTACCAAATGCCATAAAACTCCCTGAAAACCCATGCAAAGATTGCTTTAGAAAATTTGTCTGAAGACTGCACCACTAGTCAACATCTTAAATACTGTTTTCCTCATTTAAAATCCAGAATGTTATTGCACCGAATATTTACGGTCAGAAACAAAGGCTTAAAACCCCTCAACTTGGCTGCCAACACAAAGAAAGGTTAAAAGTTACTTGACACAAACCTTTCTTTTCATTCTTTTCAGCTTCTTCAAACAGGCCTGGTAAATGTATAACCACTCCATTACCTTTGGGAATATAAATGATTTATTTTAAAGCAAGAAATAAAATACTCATTCTTAGAATGTAAGGCATGTAAATACTTGCTGTCTGAAATTTTATTTAAAAAGTAAGACTTAACTTTCTCACATTTCTCACAAAGCGATCCTGAGAACTTTTTGGATAAATCCTCATTTTGGAGAAGTGGATACAACCCTGCTAAAATCAGAAAAATCAGAGCTTGCTTGCTTCAGATGTGAATGCCGAGCCTGCTCTGAAGCCAGCTGAGCTAAGCGGATTCTTGTCTTTGTGGTGGACTTTGCACCACGACTTCAGCCTCAGCTGTTCCCTGGTAAAAGCTCAAAGAAGTCTGTGGCCTTATAACACTGAGAAGTCTGTGTGACAGTATTTAAATTTCCTTCACTATTCACATATTGGTTTTAAAATCAGCTCAAACTATGCTGTAACATATTAGCAACGCCTTCTCCCTGCTTTTGAGCTACAATATAGAATCCACAAGCACTACAGAGCATTACGGATGAGACATGGAGGATTACTGATGTCGTGGGCTGGAAACAGCTGCTGCTTCCTTCTTGGGAACATCAGAAATAACTGCAAGAGTCTGTCTCAGCCTAAATTTAGGCTAACTTAAGTTATAGTCTTTACTAACTGACAAAGATAGACAATGTACCCTATTTAGCAGAGATTAAAAAATGTATTTTATTTATTTCATCATCCATTTGGTAATTGTGAAACTGAACAAAACTGCAACTACAGTTCTCTACCGTGACTCTCACACTCATTTCTTGCACACACTGTGTATGTTTTTTCTGTCTGGAAGAATTGTTATTTTGGACAAGTATAAGGCTTACATTTGCCTATCTCATGAGTGTAATGTCCAGTAAGCAGTGCAAACGTTTTTATGATGCCATTTGCACCAAATATCTTTACAGTGAAATACAACATCACCTTAAACAGCTGGCAATGCGAACAAAAAGGAGACTGGATGATGACCTTCCAAGCAGAGCTCTGTATCCCGGGGCCTATTTCTAGAAAGTCAGTAAGAGACGCCAGAGATAAATGACATTATTTATTTAGCCTAAGTGCTGGGTTTTGTGTCCTCAAAGTACAGCATTTATATTTCTGAAAGTATAAAAAGAGTGCGCAAGTAGAGCGTGGGATCCAAACTTGTAGCATAAAGTATAAGAAAGAGGGGGTTCTTACTTTCAGTTGTCTAGTAGCAGACACTAAACTGACACCGAACATAGAATAACTCTTCACGTTAAAGCAGCAGTGAAATAAAAGTAAAGCAGCTGAAGCTAAAGCAAATCCAACTGACAGTCACCAGTATGTTCTTTTGTTTGCTACTACAAAATGCAGTTGCAGTTACCCGCTATGTAATATTATTCTATTTAATAAGTTCCAAAATCGTCTTACCAATAAAAGAAATTGCCTTTTGATTAATGATGCCACTAGGAAACAGGTGAAAGTCATATTCTTTCCCATCAACAACCACAGTATGGCCTGCGTTATTCCCACCCTGCAACAAAAAGAAACACCGGAAGATTAATGGTCTTATACCACCGCTCCAAACTCTCAGCAGATGATCTGACAAGATCACCTTTTTTATTTATACATTCATGTCTTAAGTGACTGCTTTGTCCACCTTACAGTTTCTTGAGATGCTGCAGGATTGTAAAAAGGGCTCAGACAGGACAATTAGGGGGTTGAAGGATTTCAGCAGGACTGTGTAGAGTTAGGAAGTGGAATGCCACCATGGAGTCAAAGCAGAACTGGGACAGAGCAAGAATAAATGAGGAGTGGTGGCAGAAGCTGGAAGACAACTGGAGCTTTCTGGGAACAAAACTGGATTGAAGTACCACCCACAGAGTCCTGTCTCTGACACGCCTACACAAGCCCATCCTTTTTGCGCATCTTCTGTGCATGGTCACTTCTTTGGGTTCAAGCCTACAATGTCCAATGTTTCCTTTTGAATGGAAGCTCTTCCTGCCTGCCCACCCACAAACAGCTACTGCTTCTCTAGGCATTCAACATGGAAGGTCTCCGTAAAGTTGGGAGCATGTGTAGTCTTTGCAGCTTCATGAATCTCCCTGCCAAGGGATGATCTTCCCAGTTAACACCACTACCACTTTACGGAGTCTGCTACATTCAATACCTCATATGACCATCTACCAGACCTGAGAATGAGAGCTGGTATTTTCCTCAAGAAACTGCTTTTTCCTAAGCAGCTTTAAAAGAGAATGATGAGATGACACACAAACTTGGGAAGAGGCGAATAAATCAAGGTCATGAGTCAACTTGAACAGAAACAGTAAACATTTTTAAAAACTAAAGATCCAGTTTTCTTGACAGGCTTAATGTTTGTTGCTGTTCTGTCATGATGTAACTTTTTCTCCGACTGGTAAGTTTGGGAAATCATGTCTGCTCTGGTGCTACACGCCTTCCATTTTCCAAAACAATCACAAAACTTTGTGGATTTGCTATGAGGTCTGAATGATGCAGAAGTGTCTAGAATGAGGGTGTCTACAGGAAGGAGAACTGAGACTGTCACTGGTAATTTGCAAATAATGAAGTGTTGGCTGAATGAGTGGAGTTGTTACATGAAAACTCTGAGAAAGGACAGTATTAATAAATATTAGTAATATGACACATGTTCTTCCAGAGTTTCATTTACCCTTCATTTACTCATTTGCCTACTTGTTTGCATGTAATATACAGGAAAATGGCAATTGACATTCCTTTCAAAGTGTGGATAACTGCTGAAACACAGTAAGAAAATAAAAGCTACAGGTTAAAAAAAAAACAGGGTTTTTTTTAAAGTGGTGGGATGGAGGAAAACATTGAAGAAATATGCCTTTAAATACGACAAAAGTAATTCCCATGTTTTGAAAGATGTGAGCTCAACAACGAAGTTTAAACAGATAAACTGCTAAGGGAGAGAGCTGAGTAGGAGTTGTAACAGAAAAACTGGCGCACGCACAAATTTCATTTGATTTAGCAAACTGCTGGGTAGCTCATCCTTGGGCTGGGAAGGACTCCCAAGTGTCTTGCTAATACAAAGATATAACTTGCCCAGAGAAACCTGAAGAAAGCAGAACCGCCCTGGGTATTCAGCTTGCCTCCCAAACATAAGAGGCCAGTTGTAGGAACCTAGATCCAGTTAAAGGTACTGAACTATCTAGCAGGCTAATAAATCATGCCAGAGACTCCTTTACATGATATTTAAGAGGTCTGAGACTGGATGGATTCCACTCTTTGAAACACTAGTTTGTTTTATTATAGCACTATCAGGCTTGAGAAAGAGAGTAGTAAGTTCTGAGACAATCAGCTTTCCTTTTCTGCTTGCCTATAGACAATGGCAAGATGGAAACTTAGAAAGTATGAACTCTATCATTTAACACTGATGTAATCTCTACTACAAACCACTTTGATGTTTCCTGAGCAAGTGGGGAACCAGGCTCCTTCAAAAGTGTTGTCACTAACACTGTAGTCATATCGTGCTTTTCTTAATCAAGACAAATATGAACAAATGAAATTAGGCTTGAGGACTCACAATCTGAGATAACAGCACTCCTAAATTATAGTCAAAAGTGTTTCCTTGTATCCTAAAATTTTGGAAGGCGGGATGTTTCAGTATGAGAATGTTTATGAAAGATAAGTTTATGCTTTTGGAAATTTCCCTAAACAACTGATACCCAGACAAATGCTGTCTCTTTCTTTAGCAAATGCTTAAAAGGCGACATTAATCAACCAGCTGTGAAAGCTGGCATACATAAAAAAAACACTGCAGCATAGAAGCATCGGCGGATGTGGTACACCCTTTAATTGCCAAAATCTCTGAATCCACTTTCAGTCCCTCTGGACAGATAATTCTGAATTATCCAGAGTTCAGTGACAGACCTTACAAAACAGCACTTCTCTAATCCAATGCTAGTGTTGACAGCTCTGGAACTGTTTTTGTGCACTGCTCATGTTGGTCTGCGTTTCCTAAACAAGTGTCTTCTGAGTATATTTTTAGAGCTCAATTAATTACATTTGTAAAAATATAATTAAAGTGGTAGCAGAGCATTGAATTGACCAACAGACATGACCAAACTTGCAAAACATACCACTGGTCTGATGAGGTACTTTCTATTTATTATCCGGTCATCTCAGTAATTTATCACGTTCAGTTTCATAGATATTCTAACAGCATATTGGCAGTCTAATAGCTCAGATCTTAAAGATATCCCCTCATTTTCTAATTTTACTTGAGTTCTGAGAGTCCATATAGGGTCTATATGAGCCACTTCTTTTGCTAATGAAGTATAAGGGGAACCTAAAAGCTTGTATGGACTTAATCTGAAGATTACACAATTAAAGGTGCAGAGAACTGCCTGGTACACTACAACCATGTAAGCTCCCTTCTTTTCCTCAAATGGTATTTCATTAAAGTGGTGTCGAGACTAACACACCTAGTGACAGTATTCTCTGGACCCTCAGGATGCTTCCACTTGGACCAAGAGACCTTTGCTGTCTCTGCTTGCCCATTACTTCAAATGCAGCTCTGCATAATGAGCTTCTATTTAATCCAGACTCAGCTCACAGAATCTCTGCTATGCGCCACTGATCTCACCTGAATTTTACTTATCTTTCATCATTTGCACCTTCCTAGGTTTTTACAGACGGTATCTGCCTTCTTATGTTACTCTTCAAAAACTGCTCTCACAAAGGGAATGTTAAGACAACAACTTCTGACAGATTGATCGCCAGTGCCTCTTTGGCATCATCTGTATTGCAAAATGATGGTATGACCAGAAATAAAAATTAGCATTCACTTCCGAAAACCTGGGAAGCCTGGGCATTCCCATTAAACTACTCTGGTGTGGGAAGTTCTGCTCCCAAGAAGGAATCATTAAGTGAGCTGCTGAAACTCCAAAAGGCTAAGAGTGCAACTGGGATGACAGCAGTGTCTTGAACATCAGCACCCACTTCAACCTGAAACCTTCCTTAGTCCTCCAGCGGTGATTCCAACATGTTCAGTAGCACTTGTGCCCCTTGTGGCAAGCCACTTCAATCTCTAGTGACACTTACTAAAACTGTAGCAAATGCAGGAAACCTGACTGGGACTATCAATTACAGCAAACTGCAGCAATGAAGTGGGACTTGAGAACCAGCAAGTATTAAGCATGCCAAAGACAACGGGACAGGTATTGTCCTATAGTAATAAAAACCCCTAAATATCATTTAGGAAGCTCATCTCCAGAGAGCACACATAAATCCTTCCTTTGATGTACAGTCTACATACAGCAACACTTTTTGACTGTGCAGCCACAGCTGTTGTTCTTTGTACCAGCTATATTAAATTTTCAGAGTAAATAAATGCTTGTTTCTAATGGTATTTGGTAGGTGTTAAAGTTCTTCACGTTTAAATCGGGCATCAAAGAAAAAATAACTTTTACTGAAGTCATCCATAGCCTGAAGTGGAAAACAGCATCCAGCCTTTTGAAAGTACCTACATTACTTAACAAGTCAGTTTTTATTAATTTTTAAAGTGCTAGAAGCTAAGACTCTATTAACAGCATTAAATATGTATAATTTCAATATATTTTGCCTAAGGAATGCTCTATTACCTTGTGGTGCTGCAAGCTATACCTCCTGTCTTCTAAAATCCAGCAGATCACCAGCAACGGGGTTTAAATTCAACAAGCTAAAATGCCTGTCATTCCAGGTTGGAAAACAGACCTTAAGTTAATGGAAAGGGTTACAACATCTTGTTTTCAAGAGTTCAAGAGGAAATATACTAGGCAGTATTTTCAGAGCAGAGTAATCCTATATGTTAAGGTTTGGTGGTTTGGTTTTTTTTTTAAATTATTTTTAAGGAACGTTGAAGTTTGACAGAAATAAAAATGGGATTTTTTTCATGGAAGATTTTAATTTGTATGTTCAGACTTGTAATAATCAAAGTGTGAAGTTACATGTTGTCCCAGTACCAGAGGGACATATAAATATTTTTTTCAAGTACGTTATTTAAAAAAACCCCCACTTTTCCAAGCTTTTAATGTGCTCACTTATTTGTGATATTGGATTCTTGCAGTGAAGTGATGTACTTTGATCACTATTCTATAGTATGCGAACACAAGCACTGCATCAGCACATTAAATTGAAAAGCTATTCCATTTTACCAGAGTTAACTGTATGCTCATATAAACCCTATCTTTCAGGGAATTAATTATTATGAAGAGTTTGGCAGAGGAGAACGCATAGGCTTTATCTTGGTAGTAGAACTTACGAAAAAGATGAAGAGACAAATCCACCTTCCAAAGTGCTCAACCATGTCAAGGCTGATGTTTTGTTCTGTACTGAGTTTTTTTAAAAGTCATCCCTCCTATCCTCTGCAGTTGAAACATCCCAAGGTAGAAACAGAATTTCTTTCCAGAGCAGCAGTGGAGCTGTTCAGTACCTGCAGCAGGAACTCTTTCCTCCCATCCAGCCCTATAATACGTGTTTGACTAGGAATGAAATGTGTCCTGATGCTCAGATGTGTTTCTGCCTGCTCCTGCCAGCCAGGTAGTGTGCAGGAGACTGCATTCTGTGCACGTGGGAGGAGTGTTTTCAGATGCTCTGCTGGTTTCCACTGGCTAACGCATCCTTCATTTGCTCAGTGCTCCCCACAATGCCCAAACATAACTTGATTAACAAACTAGATTGATATGAAAAATCACCAGAGCAGATTTATAAAACGTCTTAAAACCTAATGGTTTCAGACTATACCGAGAGAATGAAAACAAGCCAGGTATGTCTATGACTGGTCCCACAGCGATCAGTTCTTACCCTCTGCCAGTTAGCAATGTTAATCAACGCAATGGGGAAAAACAGAAACTAGTTATTGAAGATCTGCAGCCGATACAACTATTGTTTGAGTGGTGTGCCAGCAGTATGCAGCAGTCTGAGCCCCTTAGCCAATTGGTATATGCAGTAAACATATAAGATGTCATGACCAGGTTTAGAATAAATGAATTGGAAACAAAAAGGTGGACCAAACTTTGGATGGGAGATATCTATGCTAGGAAGCATATGGAGGTGTCTGACCACAGTTTCAGTACTGGCTGATATGCTTAAGGCAAATCTCGCATGTATAAATGGGAATATCAAGTAGGAGTGGAGGGATTATATTACCTCTCCTTTTGGCAGTGGTGCAACTGCTGCTAGAATACTGTGTCCTTGGTACTCGGACAAGATTACAAGATGATCCCCTCTGGCATTATAATCTATGAATTGGAATACCAGCTACAAACCAGTAGTTTAGGGAAGTCTGCATCTGAAAACAAAGATGATTTTTGGCCACCTCTTTTCATTCTAAGGGTCCCAGCTCTACTAAATCCATCCACTGTTGAAGCAAAACATTTTACGAAATCCAACTGCATCTGCAGGCCAAATATGTTTCACCATACTATGAAACAGACTATAAAATACTTCAGTATTCTTATCTGGATTGAGCAATTTTCTTCCATTTACAGCATTTCTATGTGACTCTGAATAAACAAAAAGGAGCACTGTTACATGAATTCTTCTTTCTCTCTCTTCACAATTTCATTAACAACCGCAATTTCTAACTTACACTAGCAACTGCCTGGACTAACTTGAATATGTTTACCTGAAGTGTTACCAGCATAACTGACTTTGATATAAACTTCATGATAGTGTAAATCCATTGCCTTTCATGGTATTTCTCTCTATTTACATCACTGCAAATGAGTTCAGAATATCACTGGTTTAAAAGTAAAACCCAACACGCAGTCAAATGCAATACATTAAGTGCTTTGAACACAGCAGACCCTTAGACACAATGTCACAACATCACCTGTGTGTGAAGCTTTTGTCAGATGACTAGAAGTGCTGTCTATTCCGGTTGGGAGGTTGCTGCCATAGCTGCTTGTTACAGTTTCCTTTACTGCAAGTTTTTCCCTGCTAATTTTTCCAGTTAAAATACTGCCTGATAGCACCCCACTCACTCCAACTCAGTTCCAAGAAGTGGATCGTAACTTTTTATTTTTTAATCCAAGCCATTGGAAAGAGGTGGGCTAGGGAATAATGAGAAGTATTCTTAGACCAGAAGAATTGAGGAAGCAGGGATTTTAAAGCCACGGTGGTGACAAAGAGCTGGCGTGAGTTGCAAGTATTTGTCTCCTGGCATCAATCATCACCAGCCAAATCTAGTTTGCCTTGCTCTTCTTCCCAAAGAATATGTTTGCACTAACAGCTTCAGGAAGAAGTAAGAACAACTCTGCAAGAACTACTATGTCTGATTTCTGCATCTGTTCAAGTGTGTTCCTGCTGTGTCCCTTCTCATTGTTTCACAGAATGAGCAAAATCCACAGGATCCCACCTTCCTGATTAAAATAGTAATCTCTTAAAAAACTCCTGAATTCCCATGGAAAGAGACCTTCTAAGGCCTAATGAGGTAATTACTATGATTATAGGCACAAACACTCTTGAGAAGAACTCAGCAAAACTTTTGATTTTTTAAAGAAACACATAAAATATTTCTAATGCAAATATCCAAAATGGAAGCTAATATCATATTTTGCACTAATAATGTAGTACTCTTCCTTTACTACAAATGAAAAGAGACCCTAGCTTATATGGAGACCTTAGTCTTCCTAAATAGCTGCAAAAGGCAACTGGAAAAGCCAGGTCTAATTAAAATCTGTTTTTAAACAGCAGTCAGAGTAGGCAAACTAGACACTCGTAAATTCTAGGTATTTTATCTCAAACTGAATTAAAAGTTTTGTCAAGCCACAGAAAAACAATCTACTACTGCAGACAACTACAAAATACACACTTAACTCCAAAAGAAGATGTAAAGAAAATAATTAATTCAAGGTATATTGACAGACAATACTGTAGTGGAAAAAGCATTCTGAATTATGTTAGCAAAATGCCAAAATAAAGGAAATCAAACATGAAAAACCTAGACATGTCTGCTCATCTTTAGTCCGCTCTTCTGAAGAAGTGTAGTCATGTCCCTGTGGGAAGAAATATGATCCAAGAATACGAATACAACTTTTCTTATATCTGTAAACAAGTCGACAACAGCTAGCAAGTTACAACAGGAATGAAATAGAACAGATGTCATTTCAGTTTAATTTTCAGCTGCTTTCTTTTGATGCTTGTAGAGGATAATAAATTTATCAGGCTTTATGAAAGGGATTGAAAATTAAGCTTGCTTTCTTATGGAGATTTGGAAACTTTAAACCTGACCTTCTCATACAGTATTTATAATCCTGGTGGTCCTGAGATGATCTCGCTGATGCCCAAAGGAGAGGGTAGTTTAAAATAGCAGTGTCACCATGTTGTTCTAAATCCTAAAATGATATAGTGTAGCATGTAAGTATGTATAAGCAAAATGAAAAAGTAAAAATTGGATAAAATACCTTATAAGTGACGGATTGCTACAAAAAAAAGTTTCTGTTTTGAAACGGTGGACTTCTTTATTGTAGCTAAGGAAACCACTCGCACTTGATGAATCCTCCCCTGTGTTCAATAGCAAAATAAAACCTACTTGCTTTCTTGCAGGGAATCATGCAAAAAAATACTTAGAAAGAAATATGCCTGTATGAATGCAAATGTACATGCAAATGAGATTATCAACCTTCCCAAATATTAGAGAAATCAACGACAGTCCTGCAGCCACTGCACACTCATGACTCCAAGGTCATCAATCTCTTCACTGAAGATCATCAAGCACTAAGTCATTAGGAGATTAAAGTCTTTAGATGCTACTTGATCCTGTACGGAGAAATCATACTAAGTATCAGGGTTAAATCTCACTGAAAGGAGAGCAACACATGATACACACACACACAGAGAAAAACAGCAGCCAACAAGCCGCTGTAACGCCACGTAATCATCACATGAAACTGCCCTAATTTAATCCCCGTTGCAAACAGCTCCAGCAGCCCATGATCAATAGGGACAGTCACAACATCGTGTGGCTGCTTTGTCCTGCCATGTCAGCAGCACAATAGAAAAACAAAGAAAACCACCCTGCCTTGCACCTCAACTACTGAGAAAAACTTCTCATCTGGCATTACCGCCACATTTGGTTTTTATTATTTGCTCACTTGCCCACAGGATATTCCTTTGCATTCCTCAGGGTAACACTTCTAATATATATGGTGTTTAGTCTGCATTCATTAAAACACTAGAACAAGGAAATAAGGAAACTGGCAACAATATGTAACAGTTATTTGTATCGTAAGTGTTGGGCATGTCCCTTCACCCTTTCCTAGATAGTTCTCGAATTTTGCAAGCAAATCTCATACCCAAAACTTTCTCAGGCTTTTCTTACTGGTTAGCCATTCTCAATCTTATCTGTTAACATCCACTACAGGGAGAAAACTAGCCACTCAGTGTCTCTGATGTATGACTTGGTTAAATCTCTTCAGTCCAAATGGCTGTGAACTACTCGGCCAAAAGACTTAACTGCAAGTTTTTCTGGTACATTTTTCAACCTCCTCCACCTCCAGTATTCACACCAACTACAATCTTTGTTCATCTGTCTTAAAAGACCAAATGATCCTCTTTTAAAACCAAAGCAATTCCTAACTTGAAAGCATACTGACTGGGATAGAGGAAATGTTTTAAAAAGTGACTGCAAATGTAGTGAAAAATAAAAGCCCATTAATAGGAGAAGCTTAAGAAACCTAGCAACAGCTCTTATTGCAATCACATTCTTACAATTTGGTGTTGTTTCTTTAATGTCAGTTCTTAAGGGAATGCTGATAACATCAGGCAGATTGTTTCCAGACTTCCAGAAGGCAGAAGTGCCATGGGTCTGACACATCCAGCATTGTCATGGACAACACTGGAACACGAGTGCCAAATGAAGGCTTGAAAAAAAAAAAAAANGAAACCCAGTAACAGCTCTTATTGCAATCACACTCTTACAATTTGGTGTTGTTTCTCTAATGTCAGTTCTTAAGGGAATGCTGATAACATCAGGCAGATTGTTTCCAGACTTCCAGAAGGCAGAAGTGCCATGGGTCTGACACATCCAGCATTGTCATGGACAACACTGGAACACGAGTGCCAAATGAAGGCTTGAAAAAAAAAAAAAAATCTTAAAAACTGTCTTGGACTAGTCCCTGCTGCTGAATCATTGTCACGGGTTTCAGTATGAAGGGAAGCAAAGACATGCATTTGGGCTGCGACTGTCTTAAGAACTGATGCAGTAACCAAGATCAAACCCACTGCAAGTAATGATTATTATCACAGGGGCTCTACTAATTTACTAGCGATAGTTTTTGTATCTTTCACATTGAACTTACGGAATATCTTTTTCTCTTTCCTCCTCTTCAAATTATTTATCAAATTGTTTATGGGGCATTTTCCTACAGTGCTTTTGGATGTTCTGTTGAAAAATAATTTATTGCACAAGAAAACTTCATCTGGAAAGGCACAATTGTTTACTCTCCATTACAACAGGAATTCCTAGACATTCTTGGCACACATCTAAATTATAAAAGAGAAAGTGTCTCATGAGTAATTTACCATTAGTGGCAAAGACGCATGGTACTTCTCCTACCAAATATGACAATGCATGCTCTTTCCTTTTCCATTCACACCCATACAGAACGGTACAGCAAATATGTCCAGTGAAAAGTTATTACAAGTGTACCATACGAACTCTCAGCTTAAGGAAATACCTAGAATTGTACGGCCGCCTACATCGTCGTCAGTTAGCTGTGAACTTACATCACTTCTATATATGAGTTTTTCAGAACAGATCTAGTTTAAGTGGTGCCTCTGAAGGCACGTCACGTCTGCAGTTGTGACAGCTGACTATTTCTTTGATTATACCCCAAAACAGATGTGAGAAACTACCTAATTAAAAACCAGGCAGATGAAGCCAGCCACAAGCTCTAGTTTTGAAGGTAGACACATAACAACATATGAGATGATGTGAGAAACGCAGAGCTGGAACGAGAGCTGCCGCTGAAGAAATCACGATCTGAAGTCACTTTTCGAACCATGCCAAAAGTCTCTTCATTAGCATGTTGTATGTATCCAAACTCCTTAAGCTTACATTAGAACTTCTTGTTTTACAACAACATGCTAAGAGGCTAGGTAAAAAGTGAACTTCCCTCTTTATGACTGATACTCTACCAGTTAAAAGCTTTAAGCAAACACACAAACCCTGTTTTTAATGGAAGCATCAAAATGAAACATTTGCAGTTGAACATTTTGATTGTACCCTTCCCTGAAAATATACCAGGGATTAAAAGTATTGCACAGCATAATGTGACAGTTTACGCCCCAGAAGGCCACAATAAGAAAGAAATACTAGCCTCCATCGTTCTGCTTCTGAATCCCTTTGCTTGCTGAAAGAGCAATTTAGAGGAAAAATGTTCTTGATGTTCTCCGTTAATAACCCAAACTTAGACAAACCTACACAGTTCCTGAACAGCCCTAAACTGCCTGTTGTTATTAATTTATTTAGAAATACCTTGTTTATATGCATACATGTGCCTGTGTATCTGGCATTCTAATGAAAGCAGCCTGTGAAAAGTTTTGTTCAGCATCATCTATGAGAATATCCAGGTATCTTTCACCCTTACTGAAACATCTTCTTTCAAAGAACGCTGAGTATACAGCTGAAGTGAACTAAATTACTTCAGGTGAACTAAAATTCCATATTATTCATCTTATTTTATTATGCCATATATTTCAGTGTTGCTAATGTGAAAAATTAAGTGAATTACCGTGTGTACCTAACTCATTTGGACTTAGACTTCATATAATCTAAGTACTGAGAAAGACTGAAACAACGTGATCAACACATTGATCTTCAATTCATGTGAAATTAAGTTCTGAAAGCTCGGGAAAATTAAAGTGGTCAGGGTTTTAATGCAGAATTTTCTTTATTTAATGTATTTTGACCCTTCCCTTGTGCCTGTGAAGGACTTCCCATTCCCATTTGCCTGCCCGCCTTTCTTTCCATTATCCCAAGAAATATAATTGAATTTCCTCTGTAGCACTCTAGCTGTTGTAGATTTTTCTCACGAAATCAAGACATTAAAAATACTTGAGAAACATTTAACAAAAATTATTTCCTTTCATAGAAATATTGGAGAAGTACTATTTTGAGAAAGCTCTTGAAACTCAAATGTGGCCCTGAATTTAAATTCCTATTCAGAAAGGTGGAGGGTAACCCCCACTTTTTAAGAACCGTTACCTCAAAGAGTATCCTACTGTGACAAAGAATTAATCTAGCTGAGATGTTGTTTTAAAGGACATAAAAATCCCTCTTTCAGACATTCATTTCCTAGCTTTCCCTAATTTAATTTCACTGAGGACTAATACAAGCAGTTGAACAGCATCTCCATCAGTATCTCAAAAAATGGAGTAGACAGGACATCAGGAAATAACCCTGTCAATCATCACATTCTAAAGCACAAAAAATTCCCAGTGGAACTTTTTCTGACATTTTCTCTATGGTCTCTAATAAGCATGTTTCTTGTTTAAGTAACGTCTTCTAATACACAAGTTCTATTGCACTATGAAAAGTTTTTCTTAGTTTCTAGGAGCAATGTGAAGCAAGAAGGATTCTGGTCCAAATGCTAAGGTTTTTCACAGCAGCTCACAACATTAATGAAGTCCTTCTCGAACTGATTACACCTAGAAGTTAATGACCTACCATTATCACACTGAAAGAATTCATCCATACTGTTCACATGTTTAGATATGTGTATATCTTTACTAAACCTTAACAGTCCCATCTGAATTCTAACAGAGGCAAAAATCATCCACTGTTATCTACTTGCACGACTGGCTTTGAAAGTATGAAATGATTATGAAATATTAAATTATTAAAATGGCATATTTTTAAAAAGCATCCTCAAAATCATCAGATGCACAAAATCCCCACTTACAAATTAAAAAAACCCTTCTCACTTCAGCTGTGTAACTTTTGCTACTCATAAGTAAATAATTATTCATATTTTCTCTTTCAAATATTTTATATTCTTCCCTGAACTCTAATCCTTAAGACATTTCTACTAAATTAGTAAACCTATTGTAGTCTCATACACATGGTGTGCGTGCACGTGTATTAGTGAACACTATTCTAAAGAGTCCAGAGCTCTTCTAGATCCACCTGCCTTCCATCCATCCTGTTCTCATCATCAGGCTACAGAAAGACGATCTGGATGTGCCTAGCAGCGTATTAAACAATCTAGCCTGTTGTTAACGCACTAACCCTTCCAGCATGCTCACGGACACGCAGTCCTGTATCCCTCATAGGGTATTCTGAGGCTGCACCTGGGGGTCGTGCTTGCAAGTTAGTTCTCTGCACGGACAGCAAACTGGTCTTGAAAGCAGCCTCAGGGCATCCCTCAAAAGCGGGTCTAAAAAGAACCAATGTGTCTTCTTGCAGTAGTAACAGTAAACCCTCGAGAAAGAGCTGCTTGACCAGAGCCTATACAAAATGTACCTCCTCGGCTAAAACTTTTCAACCTTGCTTTCTCACCAAAGCAATTATGAGACCTGTGTTTAAACTCCTAGCAACACACCATTGGGGGAGGGAAGGCGAAATAAAGATGGAAAAGTAGCTATAGCCCTGATAATACATATTCATTAGCTAACTTCTGCAGGGAAAATTCTCCCCAAGGTGATTCAAGATCTTGGGAGTTTAATGTTCCAATTGAAAATACTTCCTCTACAGCCTAAATATTTAACTCGCATGACAACATTTATTTNAATTATGAGACCTGTGTTTAAACTCCTAGCAACACACCATTGGGGGAGGGAAGGCGAAATAAAGATGGAAAAGTAGCTATAGCCCTGATAATACATATTCATTAGCTAACTTCTGCAGGGAAAATTCTCCCCAAGGTGATTCAAGATCTTGGGAGTTTAATGTTCCAATTGAAAATACTTCCTCTACAGCCTAAATATTTAACTCGCATGACAACATTTATTTACATAATATACTTAATTACACAAACGCCCTTGGATTTATCACTTCAGATTCAAGGATATCTGTAGCTTTTCAGTAGCTATCACGGAGTTTAAAGCAGAATAAATACCATGGTACACACCAAGTGAGCTGAACTAAACTGACTACTTATTAATGCGGTCAAATAGTTTACACGGACAACTGAAGAGATTATTAGCTGTACTGCACCACCTGGTCTAATATGTTCATAATTAATGGTTGAAAACAGTTCTTTTAAAGTTTATTACTATTATTTGGGATCACCTTTGATCTGGTTTACACTAAGCAAATAGATCATTTTAAGAATCCTTGCACTATATTCAAGTCAAAAATACATATAAGCAAAGCCTTGTAATGTGCTCCCTGTTTTCATCAGGCCGTTTAAATCTTGTATTTTCACATAACTTGCTTTTCCCATTTTACTCATGCTCCATTTTAAAATATTTTAGAATAAACTTCCAGGCGTTTTGCAGGGCACACAACCAGCCCATCCAAGAAAGTCCCTGCAGTAAAACTTGGGGAAACTCACGTTGTTTATTCGCAGCCGGTCTTCAAGCCGGCTCCCAGCGTTGAGGGGCCACAAGCGCGGAGACGCCAACCCCCTGACAAGCAGCCTTAGAGCCTCGCAAGCAACCGACCCCACCCCAGGCCCTGGGGCTTTGCCTCCCAAAACAACCCAGCGCCGGGAAGCGCCCGGAGCGCGGCCTCCGCACGCCCGCTCACCCTGCCCGGGCAGCGGTGGGGAGCGGCCCCCGGCAGCGCTGCCCGCCCCAGGCAGACGGGCCCCGTTCCCCCCGCCCGCCGCCACCTCGGCATCTTGTATCGCTTATTGTGAAGGGTCAGCTATTTGTATTTATAGTTCAGGGCTTTTTCTTGCCGAGTGGCATTTCCAAGCGCAGCCGGAGAGGGTTGAAGCGGGAGGGGGGAGGGGGGCAAGCCCAGGGCTGCCCCCCGGGGCACATTCGCGTCCCACCACTCGCTGCGGGCGAGGGGGAGCGGGGAGGGGAGGAAGAAAACCAACAGGAGCGAGGAGCGGCAGAACATAAAGGCAGGCGGGGGGGTGGGGGAACCAGTCCCGGGGGGAGAAAAGGGAGCGGAGCACGGGGGAAGAGACAGAGAGACGACAGCCGCAAGGGACGAGGGGAGCGGGGGGCAGAGCGGGGGCCGAGGAGAGCACGAAGCGCAGGGCGGGGAAGCGCCAAGGGGGAGCGGCGGGCACAGCCGGCCCGGCCCGGCACCCACCTGGCACCGGCACACAATGTCCGACTCGGTGGCCAGCAGGTCGACCACCTTCCCCTTGCCTTCGTCCCCCCACTGCGCCCCCAGCACCACCGTCNCTCCTCGCGCACGCGCGCGGTCGCCTCGCACACGCTGGCGGTCTCCTCGCACGTATGCACACACCGACCTCCGGGGCACTGGGGCACTGCGAGGCACGCGCGGTCCCGAGGCACGCGTAGGACAGGGGTGCTGCAGAAGGACGCGGGCCCGTCAGACGCACTCCTCTGAGGCAGCCAGGCCTGTGGCACAGACGGGCAGGCAGACAGACATGGGTTGGGCTGGGTCGCACGGGGCTGTGTCAGTGTGAGGCACGCTCATGCGCTTGTGTGAGGCGTGCGGCCGTGTCACTCTGGCACAGGTCTGAGCTATACGGCTGCGTGACAGAGTCACGACACGCGGGTCTGGGGCGTGTGGCTGTTGTGGCAGCCTGAGGCCCATGGGGCCATGTCACAGGGACATATGGACACGAGACGTCCTGAGGTGCATGGCTGTCACTGTGAGACACACGAGCAGCGCAGAGGCGTGCGTGCCGTGCCACAGCACGGCAGACCCTTAGTCTGTTCTTTGATCTTAGGCACAGGGGCTGTGTCACTGAGGCACACACGGAGTCCTGAGGCACAGGAGCCTGTGTCGCTGACAGACATATGGACACTGGCCTGAGGATTATGGGCCACTGTCACTGCAACTCAGATGTTGCTCTGAGACATTTGGGATTGTTGCTGTCAGACACACAGAGAATTGCACATGCAGAGTAGCTTGGCACGTGCACAGGTACACTCACAGTACCCTGTGGTACATAGCGGCAGGAGAAGGACAGGCACGCAAGCTACTCTAGCACGCGAGGGTCATGAGACACAAACATCCACCCGCTGGCCTGAGAAACAGGGGCAGGCACACTTTGACAGTCACACGTGCTAGTCTAAAATACATACAACTGTTGTTACTGAACTGGCACATACCCCACTGACAGGCACATACGTACGCTGTCCTGGTGGCCTGAGACACCGGAGACCATTTTGGCGAGGCACACATGCACACCCCACATACACTCACACACTGACCTGAAAAACCACAGGACCATCACTGCGAGACAGATTAACGAGCAAGGCGCGTGGAGCTGTGTCACAGGGACAGATTTATGTACCTGCTTCCCTGGTGTGACAAATGAGCAGACAGTGCCTGGCACCCATAACCCCTTCCCCGTGCATGAGCCATACACTAGGCTTGACTTTTTCTGTAACACACGTCCTCTAGCTCCAGGCATGTGGCTCGATGTCCGTAAAAAAATCAACTTCAAAAGTGTAAGCTTACAGACTAGTCTGAGGCACATGCAGCTGTG